>JAQGBW010006128.1:0-11002 GCA_034698625.1 Julus scanicus
ATGCCACTACTAATTTTTTTGAAATTTCTCATCACACATGCCGGAATGCGACGCCAAACTGAGCATTTTGGTGTATCATTTGTCTGTGTGTGACGTCCAGTTTGTCCAGAAAAGGGAGATCTACTACGCCATTATATAGTAGATTCTTACTATACTTATACTAAGCATTGCAACAAACAATCTTTACTTAACTAAACTAGGGACATACAAGAATTCATTTCTCACCAACTTGCGTAGCTTCTCCAAAACAAACTTTCTTCCAATGACTTTTCCAGAAGAGCTTTCAACAAATCCTTGGTTTATAATTCTTCCAACATAGGGCAAGAGTCTGTCTTGTCCCTCCAACACAGCTCTCTTTCTGCCAAATTTTGTTGCTCTTTTTATACTAAATCAATTGGGTGGGCGAAAACCCACTGCATTCTTGGTACTGCGCCCACCTAATTATTCCTGCATATTAATCAGTTTTTCCGTTTTTATAATGAGCTAGACACTTGTGGGCCCGGCCTCATAGTGGGAGTTAGGTGTTTCTTCATTGCTTTCCTCCGATTGGGTTTGTGTTTGTTAGGTCCTCTTGTAAGGACCTACAGGTTCCAGACTTCTTGGGCTTTCTTTCAATGGTATTTTTATTCTCTGATGACTTTGGGATCACCCGGTATCTTGATTTTGCTGTTTCTGGACACTAGGGGCGTTACTGTCACTTTTTCTTCGGGGGTCATCCTTGACTTGCCCTTGGTTCGTTGTGATGTCTTGTTTTCCAAAAAGTGTTTTTGGCCAATGCCAAAGATATGCCGACCTTTGTCATTATCGTCTGTCAAAACATCACTTTTCCTCATTTGCATATTGAAATTGTCCATAATTCTCATTCATATTTTTGTTTGTAATAAGCAATTTATATTTGGGTGTGAACAATTTATTCTGGAAGATAGCCTCCATCCTTAAATTGACAATTCCCAATATTTTACAACAAGTATGTTTAATATGTTGGCATGTTGCCCTAAACCACATTCCAGTGATGTTTTCCTTTAGTATAAATACTGAGTGTATTCTATTAATTTTCACTATTCTCTTCTGAACTTACTTTGATGAATAAACAATTCTTCACTATATCATTGCTTTAATAGTTCCTGATTTACAGTGCCTAGGAATTTCAACAGGTTATGAGTTCAGGCATTGGACTTCTGCAACTAGGAATTCAGGTGATTTTGTTATTGCACAAGTGAGCCAACTTCTGCACCATTAGCAGTTGTGAAACCGGACGCCATGCTTTACTCTTTTCCTGTTTTTCATTGTTTTGAATTTTGGGATATTGATCAGTGCATCATGGCTGATGCCTTTCAACTTGGGATTTCTAAATTCTTGGTATCACCATCAACTGGTAGCATATATTTGCATGGAAACTTCGCATCAAAGCATTTCTTGTGCAAGATGATTCAAGGTAAAAAAAGGATGTTACCATCATTGTGCTTTCTGACAATGATGAGCTGTAGAAGCAAATTTCCATGTTTGAAGATGCTTATGATATGTGGAAGGCTTTTAAAAGATTATACCAACATTCCAGCATGGCAGTGAAGATACATATTCGAGTCTATGTGCCGCTATACTTCAGGGCCAATGCATGTACACATTGATCGTATAATGAATTTTTTTGGACAACTTTGAGCCACAGGATTCAAAATGCCAGATAATAAGATAAGAGCAGCTCTCTTGTACATCCTGCCGAAAACATGCAACCTTCTTATACAATCGCTGGCAAATTTGAAAAAGGAAGATTGCACAGTGGACTACATTATTAGTTGTGTGCTTGATGCATACCAGCATGAGTGTGATGATATTCCTGACACAGCTAATGCAGTTATTTCTGAGATTTCTATGCGTGCTGTTGCCTCTTCATCACAAGCTTCATTCAATGCTGGCAAAAGTGCAGTAATGTTGCAAGAAGAACATTGCTGTTATCATTGTGGCAAGAAGGGACATTTGAAGCCACAGTGCCGCAAGTTAAAAGCAGAAATGAAGAACCGCAAGCCAATCCATAGCTAACAACTAGCCACTGTTCATAGTGGACCAGACCTCTCAAAACCTGAAGATGCACATCAGAACTTCTCCAGTTTCTGTATTCGTAAACATGTCAGAAGCAATCGAGGTTTGTCAAAGGCTTGGATAATCGATTTAGGTACTACTTCCCACGTGACACCTGATCGAAGTTTCTTCGAGGATCCAACGAAACCATACACGGTTTGTGTGGATATGGCCAATACTTCAAAAGCTTGGTCAAAAGGCTTTGGAAACGGATGGATTTACTGTTGTCTACCTAATGGCAATGTAAAACCGATTTACCTTCATTGAGTACTCCACATCCTCACCTTGGAAAGTGGATTGGTCTCAGTACAAAGAATGGACACCTTTGGTCACTGGGCAGTCTTCCAAAATAATGCCTGTTTGGTCTCTAAAGATGAGGAGACTATTGCCTTTGCTGTCAAGAAGAATGATGACCTCTACTACTTACAGTTAGTTGATATAGGTCATGAATCAGCTAGGAAGGTGACATCAACTTCAAGTCTTTGAGACCAAGGTTGCTGCACAGAAGTTAGCTACTGCAGGTCTTGCTGCTAGAATACAACTTCAGAAGGGGAATGATATAAGTGATTGCAGTTGCTGTTCTATTAGGAAGATGTATGCTACACCTTTTCCTAAGGACACTGCAACCCGTGCACTGACAGCAGGGGATCTTATTCGCACTGATGTATGCAGACCAATACAAGTCGTCACCCCAGCAGTAAACCGATATTTTCTTGCATTTATCGATGATTTTTCTCAGTTTACGATGATACAACTTCTTAAATCAAAGGATCAAGTTACAAAAGCCATCGAGGAGTATGTGGCTTTCATCACCAAACATTTGGGTCATAAACCAAAGACAATTTGCAGTGATAAAGGCCAGGAATATATTACCTCAAGTCTGGTGACTTATTTCAATGCAGAGGGAATACAACATGAGTTCTCCGTGTCATACGAGAAATGGCTAAGTGCATGCTTCTTGATGCTTCCTTGCCCCAGCATTATTGGTGAAGCCATCATGACTGCAGCCTACCTTCAGAATAGATTAGCAAGAAGAAATGTGGACACTACACCATATGAGCATTGGTTTGGAAGGAAACCAGATGTTGACTATATTCAGATGTTTGGGTCAAACCTTTATACACTGATCCCAAAAGAGAAGCGCCGCAAAGTGGGATGACCATGCCAAGGAAGGAGTCCTTGTTGGCTATGCAGATACAGCCAAGACTTACCGAATATTGGATCCAGCTACAGCCAGATGTTGGATTAGCCATTCATTGAAAATAGTGGAACATGCTAGCCCTTCCATGTCTACAAATCTGTCTTCAGTGCTATTGGGATCTTCTGCAATAAATATATCTACGCCACAAAAAGAGACAATTGCTAAGGAAGTACAAGATCCGGGTACTCCAGTGAAATTACAACCCTGGTCAATACCATTAATGAAGGACGTATTGAAGGGAAAGATGTCTCCTTCCTCAACATCATCATCACCAGATAGATGTTTGCCCATTCTACCAACCATGAAAACCAGTCCAATTACAAGTCCTTTGCAAATGCAAATGCAGCAAGTCCCCACTCATTCAAACAAAGGCATACCTCTTAAAAAGATTGACTCTTACAGTTGTCATCTTGCTGTTTCGTCTACCACGATAAGGGAACCAGAGTCGTGAAACGTAAATGAAGAATTACATTCTCTACAACAACAGCAAGTATGGAGACTAGTCGACTTGCCAGCTGGATGAGACGTTATCACTTCACATTGGATTTTCAAAGTAAAATTAGATGGTGATGGGCGTGCTCACACTTATAAGGTATGGTTAGTTGCAAGAGGTTTTAACAACAGTTTGGCTGAAATTATGTTGAGACGTACGCACCAGTTGTTAAGTATGAGACTATGCACAATTCTTGCTGTTCCTGCCAGGAAGAAGCTTCATGCCTGGCACTTGGATGTAAAGAATGCATACTTAAATGGAAATCTTGAAGAAGAATTATACATGGAACAACCATTGAAATTTACTTCATCAGCTAAGTCTGAAGGCAAAGTGTTACGCATCTTAAAGACATCTTAGTTCAAAAACAATATCACAGAGTCCACCCTTCCAAGACAACACAAAGTAACGTAAAGCGGTAGGATTGCTACTGTATTCGGCCGATGTTTTGCGACCAGATATTGCCCTAGCCGTTGGAATCCTGTGTCGCAGTGTCGAGCAGCCTACAACAAGTGACTGAAATTCAACCATGAGAGATCTTCAGTACTTAGCCACTTCCTTTGATTTAAAATGGAGACTCCCAGCAGGTGATAATCAGATTCATCTGTCATGTTATGTCAATGCTGACTGGGTGGGTGATTTTTGGGTCGCAAGCCAACTTCCGGCAACATTTTTCTGATTGAAGAAAAAGTCATTGCATGGTCGGAATGTCAAGGCCGGAAACAAGCTACTGTGGCTCTCTCCACTAAAGAAGTGGAATATGTTTTGGCCTCCTCTTCATGCCAGGGAATACAGTGGTTTCGTCAGCTTCTTCTGGACATGTACATCCCCAGGTCAGCACCATCCATAATATATGAAGATAATCAATGGTGCATAAAGTTGGTAGAAAAGGAGCAAAGCAGTGAAGGAATGAAACACATTGATGTTCAGCATCATTATATACGGGACTTATTTGCATCTCACATCATCCGTCTCGAGTACTGTCCAACAGAAGATAACTTGGCAGATATCTTGACTAAACCATTGAGCAAGGAACAGTTCCTAAGATTTGAGGATAGCATCGGTTTAGTAGGCTACCAAGTAGCAGTCGAGAAGGGGTGTTGGAGGGAAAATGGCTGCACTCTGTTCAGTGTCAACCTTAATTGGATTCATGCTGACATTCTTTATATTTTTGCAAATATGTTAATTGCCTAATTACAACAAGTATGTTTTATATGTTAACATGTTGCTCCAAACCACATTCCAGTGATGTTTTCCTTTAGTATAAATACTGAGTGTATTCTATTGATTTTTACCATTCTCTTCTGAACTCCTGTGATGAATAAACAGTTCTTCCATGTATCATTGCTTTAACAGTTCCTGATTTACAGTGCCTAGAAATTTCCACAGGTGTCTTTGGCACAATGCGGCATGGTAGATAATTTTGCAAGTAAGTGGCCATTTGGATCGCGACACCCCAGTGATGATTAGCCAAACCAGATTGAATAAGCATACATCTGGCTGTGTCAAGGAGGGAGCGGTTCTTCCGCGCTGCCACTTCATTTTGTTGTTACCTTTAGGGTACTGTCGTCTAATGCTGAAATATCTTTTTCACGAAAAAAATCCTGCAGTTTTGTTGTCACATACTCTCTTGGCAACAGAACTGCTGAAAAACATTGTCACACGAGCCACAAAATCTTTGATGCACTCTGTAGTCTCATCCTTACTCTTGAGGAGGTGAATGTTCGTAAACCTGGAGTGATTGTTAATGAGCGTCAGCAGGTACTGATGTCCAAAGCTAGTTTTTGTGGAGACTGCCCATACAAATCACTGTATACCAAATCCCATGACCGCTGTGCCCTGTTGGCACTGATAGGAAACTTGTTGCATGTAGATTCCCTTTTATACATGCTGTATAGTCATCCAGCTTCCGGTTTACATCTGTTACATGGATCCCATTTGCTAGATCATTTGTGAACAGCTTCTTGATGCCCTCTGGGTCTTGATGCCCGAAATGCTTGTGCCACAAATACAATGAACCAGTACTGACTGCTCCTCTATGTATGAACTGTTCCTCGTGCACATTATAAGCGCTATATGGAATTCGATTACAATTTCAGTTGTTCTATTGAAAAAGGAACTTTAACCCTTTTACTAATGATTTATAATTCAAATCAAGAAATTATGAAACTTCATACTTGAGTATATATATTTCAGTAACTCAAAAAAATTAACATGTTTATATCATCTCTATTAAACGAATTATGTCCCCAATCAAGGACAAAGATAGCAAATGGTTCCAATAGATAAAAAGAAATGCATTTTAAAAAACGTTTTAAACTCTTTATTTAATATGAAATTTCTCAAAACAATAATTGTTCGTATTAAGACAAAGATGAATGTTACATTTGGAACAGTAAAAGTGGGATTTCCCTAAACAGCCAGGGTATTTGCACTGATTTGACTCAGTTTTTACATGATGTCGAGGTAAATAATTCATTCCATCAAATCTTATCTCAGGAATGGCATCTGTGAATGAAGATGGCTTAGGTCCATCTCAACATGTTATATTGATACTTTAACTATTTGGTTGGCCACGCTTGCGATTTAATGGTTTATTACACTCAGATCTTACAAGAGATTCTGCAACACATATCCCAAATGACATGAGATCTAGGGTGTCCTTGCGTTTCACACCTAAGGATTTGACTGTGGACCTGTATTCCAACCAGCAGTTTGTAACAGCTAAATCAATTCCATGCATAATGTCCACTTGTGTAATCGGATAAATGTCCTGTACAGTGAAACAAGCATATCTAATTTGTCTATGCCCCCCTTTGATAAGTTATTCATCAATCACTTCAAGTCTTGGAACATCAACATATTCTTTGGCCTTTTTATCCCAACGACTTGCAAGACTATCATTACCAATACCTACAAAATTAGATGCAACAACTATAGACCTGTTATCCATCCATTTTGTAAGAACAACTGCCATTTCTACTAAATTTCTCATGTGAGGCTCCTCTACCATTCTTTGCCAAGTCCTTATCATGCCAGTGATGTTTTCCTTTAGTATAAATACTAAGTGTATTCTATTGATTTTTACCATTCTCTTCTGAACTCCTGTGATGAATAAACAGTTCTTCCATGTATCATTGCTTTAACAGTTCCTGATTTACAGTGCCTAGAAATTTCCACAGGTGTCTTTGCAGATTTGGCATCTCAAAACATTTACCCTTACAGCTCTTGCTAGCATAATCTTTTCATCATACAAATTAAAATAATTATTAAAGAATAGTTAATGATATGGTACTGATAGCCGTTTGCATAAGTGGACAACAATTCCTGATGAAACTAAGTCCTTGACATTTTCAGCTTTAAATTCAGGGCTACTTCATTGGTAGATTACAAAATCATACAGTAAGCCACTTTTTCCACAAAAAAACAGCTTGAAACTCCATTTGGTTGGTTTGTTGCAGACATGCTGCTTCAAAGAATGGTGCCCTTTGAAGGAAACTATCTGCTTATCAACACGCAGCTTTTGTTCTAAAGGCAGAGATAGACACCTAGCTTAAATAGCATCATAAAATGGACAAACTTTCCAAAGTTTATCTTTATCCTGAGTATGCTCAAAATTATTGACCAAATGCATGCAACCGCATAACTTGTAAAAATGTTTTATCGGCATCGATTCGTTAAACAAAGCTATTCCAAGCTTTTTGTCTCAGTAAAGACAAATACTAGTCAAGGATATAGTACCCATATAAATATTCAACCCATGTAAAACCCATAGTAAATAAACCTATTTGAATTCCATATAAATTTGTGTTTTCCACAATTATTTCCAGCATTTCATCAGTTAGGTATTTCTTGAAATTATCAATTGGGAACAATACATCTTCTTCCTGATTATTTTTTGGAACTTGTCCTAGCCAATTCCCTTGCACAAGCTAAAATGCAGTTTTCGGGAGAGTCCATAAACTGTGCTTCTTTGCCCTTGAACTTTCCATAAGTGTTGATAATAATATAGTGTCACTCAAGTCAGTATTATCACTGTCAAATCCATGATCATAATCTAAGTCTTGTAAATTAACAGTGTTAGCTGTTGAAGTTGGGGCCAAAATCATTACTTCTGCATCATTATCCTCTTCAGAACTGTTGCTAATGTCAGACAATTTGCCATCTTTGATTTTTTCAAAGAACAACTCAATATTCCTGGAAACGGCTAGTCTTGTACTCTTTGGTGTTGAGTATAATTACCTTGGTGTACATTTTTTTGGTGTGCCTATATAATTGTTACAAATAGTGGCTAAATGGATGCTAAACTATCAATATTTAAAGAGATATAAACAAAAAACACATAGCATGTATGAATTTCAAATGGAAATTGTGTCTAAACTTTCTTGGGTGTAGCAGTTTTGAATTCATTCACTATTTTTGTCTCTGATCAGGGACACATTAATTCATAGAAATCAACTGGCATGAAATACCATAGCCAGCATGCAATCCATGTTTTCACCAGTTTTGCCTGGTGACATAGTACACTGTTGTCCTGAAAAATGTAATCACCCTCTGGAAATCGTTGTAAGGCACTAGGTAGCAGATATTTTTCAAGAATGATTTTGTGTTTGTCTTTGTTGACAGTTCCTTGAATTATGTACACTACCAACTCCTTTACTGTAGATAATTCCCCAAATCATAACACTCACTGGGAATTTGACAGTACCAATTGTGCAGTCATGACACAATTCTTCACTAGGTGAACGATGAATGTGAGCACCACTATCTGCATATGTGATGTTAATTTTAGACTCATCACTAAAAATAACGCTATTCCCTATGTTCTGCGGTCCAGCTGGAATGTTCCTTTGCCTAAAGCAACCTCTCCATTCCTTTGAGAGCTGCATGATCCAGTCGTTTTCCAGTTGTTTCCAATTTTGGACACAGTCGATATGCTGACGCCTGAATATTCAGATATTTTTGTCACCGACTAGCCTAAATTTACTAAAGTGGTTATTTGACAACATTAACTACCCATGTTATAAGCAATATTAGATAGAACTCAATGGGTTTACTACGTGGAAAGTTACGCCTACTGCATTCAACAAATACTGAGAGTGTTAGGTCGTAGGGGGGGGGGGTGAAGGACGCCATAGGGCAAATAACGGTCCTCATCACTGAGCAGCTGGTGAGCTGGAACCCACCTGGATTAGCTACTAATCCAGGAGGGGAGGCCGCCAAGCTCCAGGGACATGGCCCCCTTTGCTTTTTCAGACATCTTGTCTACCACTGATTAACCATGAAAGAAGGCCCTAGACTCCATGCCCTCAAGTCTTGCGACAGATGCCGAAGCTCCACCAAACCTTGTTTGATTTGGTCACCTGGGCATTGACCCCTTTTGGAGTGGAGACTAATTTGGGCCCACTTCCATTATTTTCCTAGACACTAGATTAAGAAATAAATTAATTACCTGACGAGTGGCGCGGGCTCTGCCCCCCCTTGTCTTAAAAAGGTATAAGTTAAAGGCAGAGAGGAATCTCGTGGTCTTTCAGAAAATAACTTTGCCAGCATCGGATCGTGGACTGCTAAGGAACCTGAGTGAGTAGAATAGTATCTGTTAGTTAATTTCGAGATTTAAATTTGGGGTTTTGTAAATTTCCTCCATAAGTTTGAAGAGAGTACGCTTCTGCGGAAATCTTCCTGACTCCTCAAATAACCGAGTTGAGTCACTGTTAGATTTAGGTGTTGAGTCTCCCCACTTTAACACTCAGGAAATTCTTTGTCCCCCATGCTAGGCTTAAGAGATCATAGGGTTGGGAACATCTTTTGGCCATATCTTGTGTCTTGGTGACCAATCCTGCTATCTTTAGGGATTTGTGCAATTTTGGATTTGAAGTCTGTGATTTAGAATAAGTTAGTCACTCAAGCCTTTTCCTTTTATTAGAGTTTTTTTTTTATATCTCATTGCATATCGAGTGCGTAGTTGCCCCTGAGCACCACACGCGGAGAACCTTCTGTTCTCTCCCAGTGTTGTCTTGTTTGTTAGTCCATTGCCTTGTTTTATTTGTTGAATTTTTGTTATTGTTGCATTAATTGCGTAGTGGGGAATTCACTGGTACGTTCTTTGGTATTGTTCTCTGATTAGTCCTCAGTAATTCCAAGGCCCTAGAGAAACACTCAGGCCTCCCTTGCCTTATTCTTTGGTATCGTTTTCTACCGTCAGTGCTTATTAAAGCAAACTGTTTCTCACTGAGAATAATTGTGTCGTTTTCATTACGTCAAGAGTGAACAGGGCAGAGGTTTCCGTGAAATACGGAGCCCAACAATTCAGTCAGAGGCGTGCATGTGCCTGGGGTAGAGAAAGATAGTGCAGGGGTAATTTTGTCTTCGAGCATTTCCTAGGTTGATCCTGTGAGGTGCAAGAAACGAATCCAAGGTTCGGAGGATACAGATTGAGGCTGCATCTCTTCGAAGTTGGAAACAGGAAAGAGCTGCGGTCCGTAACCGGCCAGTGAGGTAGGACTTAAAGGGATCCTCGACCTCTTCCCGACCTTTGTTGGGAATCAGCGCGTTTTGGAACCAAGTCAGGTAAGGTATGATTAATCCTTCGTTCAAGTGTTTACAGCGTCCCTGGTTGTTTGTCTAACCGCGTACAGCTAGGTGAGCTACATTCGCGTTCGTGAAGTGGGGATTAGAGTACCGTATCCGAGCAGTAAGGTTTAGCTAAACGGTTGGAACTGGACTTGGGCAGTGGGGATCTCCGGCTTAGATCCACACTGAGAAATTCTGGTTGCATCGTTCCCAGGTTAAAAGGGGGTTAACGGTGTGTCCCAAGTTATAGGGACAGGAGAAGCTGAGATAGTAATATCTCGGCGTAGTAAGTAGTAAGCTTCCAAGGCTTTAGGGAGTTTACTTTACCGTGATTTGGGGACATTTAGGTCCATAAAATCGCGGATTCTGTCACAGTTACCTTAATATATGTACATAAAAATAACGAAAGCAATGACGATTTATTGATAAAACACGTATCTCCATGTACAAAAAAAGACAAGCTATAATTTAAATTCAAAGTATAATTTAAATTGATAAATTCCGTATGGACGAAACTAAAATAATTGAAAATAATGATCGCTCCTACCTATTCTCCCCACTCGGTACTAGCAGACGAAACTCAGGGCTGCTAGTCATCATTTCACTCTTTTCCCTATTCGTAATTTTAATATGTGAAAATAGGGATGGTGCGAATAGTCCGC
>JAQGBW010006129.1:0-11000 GCA_034698625.1 Julus scanicus
TTTGGAACGTTGTTTTCTATTGGTTTTATTGGTTTCAATTGTTTTCTATGGTTTTCTATTGTTCAGTCAATACAGCTGAACCATAGAAGCCAATAGAAGTCAATACAGGAACCATAGAAAACAATTAAAACCAATAAAGTGTTCAAATAACTATAGAAACCAATTGAAATCTCTAATGGTTTCTATTGTTTTTTTACCAGGGTTGTCCACTGAATTCTGTGATAACTCTTCTTACACAAACTTGCACATTGAAGTTCTCAAAATGACTTGAGGAAAAATCACATGAAAACTATGCTAAGATTAGCAAATTTATTAGATTTTGTAATTTTTAAATATTCTACAAAGCGAATTTTCGAATCATAGTGATCTGACAGGCATCATTTAACTGCTGTTATAGATTGATTAATTTTTACTTAATAAAACGGTGCGAAAGTGATTTAATAAACGAATTAGGACATGTAAATTGGATAAAGTTCAAAATATTGTCAACAAAATACCGTTGGCATACCATAATAAAAGATTTAGCACGATTTATCTAGCTGTATTATAACTAAAGTTTAAATTATCGACGCCCTAGCTGAACTGCATTAGTTGTGTCATATGCGTTGCTTTCAAAGGTACCATGTTGATTAATAGAGTGTTTATTAATGTCCATGATCTTTGGATCCTGACTGAACAATAACCAGGTTTTTAGTTCTGAAAGTAACGAAAGGAAATAGTATTTTAAATTTGTATGCATTATTTATAGATATTCATGCTATATAATGAATACTTTTGTGTTTTAAACTTTATGCTGTACGATAGACTACTTAAAAAGACGGTTTTTATTTGTTTTCGAACAAAGATGTGTAGCAATCATTGTATATATTCAATTCCGAATTAACAATGAACTTCCAAAACTCCAAAATGTCAAAGCTATACATTATATTTCAAATAAGAAGTCATTCAAAAAAGACGTCCTTAACAGTGGAGTAGGAGGACGGGGGTTTGTTTGCTGGCTTGTTGACACCATGTGGAAAGGAGGGGGGGGGGGGAGGGGGTAAGGGGTAAGGCCACTCTGGACGTTCACTAATGATGGTATTTTTCAGTTTTTAGATTTTCTGTTTAATTGGGTTTTGAAGGTCAGTGAAAGGGGAAATGCACACCAGAAGAAATGCGTCCCTGTCCCAAACGTACTTTAATTTTTAAAGCCTTGTAAAAGTTGAAAATTTTCCCTAACTTTTAGGCTTAAATTTCCCTTCGAGGTCAGAAAATTTCCGTTAATCAGAAATATCTGGAAAAATTTCGTGGAATTGGCAGCGAGACGGGTTTTATAAATTTATTCCAGGGTATCCCTGATGAAAAAAACAATAGAAACCAATAGAGATTTCTGTTGGTTTCTATTGTTATTTGGACACTTTACTGGTATTAATTGTTTTCTATGGTTTCCGTATTTACTTCTATTGGCTTCTATTGACTTCTATGGTTTAGCTGTATTGACTGAACAATAGAAAACCATAGAAAACAATTAAAACCAATAGAACCAATAGAAATTTTACATTGATACCAATAGAAAACAACGTTCCAAATAACAATAGAAAACAATAGAAATCTCCATTGTTTTTTTACCAGGGATGGGCCTAAATATGTTCAAACGCATTTCTTTTTTTTTTTTTTTTTTTAAATAATAATAATAACAGGACCTCTATGAGGAGGGGGAGTCTAGGTAAAATGGACACCACGTAGACAAGGGGCAGAGGGGAGTGAATTTTTTTAAAAAAATTGAATTTCGGGACGTCGTTTTTGAACGGCCTCTAAGTATTTTTTGTTATTGATTAAAACATTTATGCAAATAACCAATTTTGGAAAATTGGCTCTTTATCAATTTTTTAAAGAGCAAGACCGAGTATGAGACTTTTGAGTATGAGCAAGAAAAAATTCAAACAATATACAAGTATTTTGCTACAATTCCTATACCAGAAAATTCAAGATATCTAAATGACCGAAAAAAATAAAAAAATATTATTCTTCGGTTTTTTTAAAAATAATACCAAAAATGTTAAATAGCATAACTGACCCTTGTTCACCATCCATGGGCTCCATATATTTCATTTCCACAACAGTTCGCTTTACCAACCAGTCAGTGTGCAAGAAAACGTATTCGCAAAGTAAAGTTGCCTATAAGAAAGCATTTGTTAAGTTTGGAAAACGTGTTACAGACTGTATGTTAACTGTTAAGCTACAGAATTTAAATTTTGTTTTTAGAATACTAACAATGGAAAAAAGGCCTACTGCTGCCCCAAGTTTGAATAAAAGTTGAATAACATCAAACTTTCCTGCTATTCCTTCAACACTAACCACAAATCGGATGCAGGATACTCGAACTGCATGCCGCTTGGTTAGAGAGTCACCATTTTCGCCATTACTGTAAAAATGTTTTTAAAATTTATCAGTCACGTGCAGAGATTTCATATTGAATAATTCCATTTTTTTTTAATAAGAAAACGTGTCATTGTATAAACATTGCCAAATTTAATTTAAAAAAATGTAATCTATTTTATTATTATATTTTTTAGAAATATATTTTAGTTTACATACAAATATTAACATTACAGGTTAGACCAAACTTAGTAATAATTTCTAATTATAGACTAATTTATCCTGATATTCGTAATCTCTGCAGAATAGCTTAAAACGTATTAGAAATCAAACAATTACAATAAACAAAAAAATATTGCAAAAACAAAAAAGTATTTATCATTTTTAAGCTTACTTTAAATACCATGTCTTCAGACCAATACCAGAGCGAGCTTGATTTACGCTCGAAAAGTCATAAGATATTGTGCAGCTTTTTCCTTTTTGTGATTTATCAAAGTCGCATTCCCAGTTGATGATGCAATTTATAACACCTCCCTAAAATAGTGAGAACACATAAAACTTAAGTTATAATAGCATAACATGTTATATTAATTTAATGTTTATGTTTGTAATTTACTCATAATTTTATGAATATTGATCGTCATTTTTATTAAATTTTGCATATATTATTTTGAATTGAGCTAAAAGAAAATGTATCATTGCTTTTTTAATACAATAGAGTTTTTTCTAGAACTTACAGTCCTGATGATGTCCACGGCAGAAACGTTTTCAAGTTTTTCAGCAGCTTTGTCAAGGATATCTCGAAAAGTGTAGATGGGACAACTTTTTGGAATGTCATTGTAGTTGGTATTTCTCCAACAGGGAGTTCCCGAAGTGTTGTAATTTGTTCTAAAAATATTTCGACGAAGTAAAGATTGTCATAAACGATTCTTTTATACTGTATTTGAAATTGAGAATTCTTCCATTTAGCAGTTTTAATGTGAAAACTCAGGAAACTTATTTTACGTTTTTTAAATAAGACAAAGTTGTCTGATTAATTGCAATAACTATAAATATAATGTATTTTAGTCGGCCAACATTAAACTAAAATGTTGTTTAAAATTAAATTAGAATATATTTTCCAGTTTTATACATGTACATGTACAATACAAAGCTTGCATCTAAAAATGCATTGGAATGTAACAATTGCGTTTTAAATGGATTTCTTTTATGAAAATAGTAATTATTTTCAAAAGTGTAAATGTGAGAATCCAGAATCAATCTTGCCTTGATTCCTTGAAAGCTGAGAAGAAAACCGGATTCTTTATTAGTACTGTCACGTTCCTGAATGAGGTCCACAATGACTGCCTGTAAGCAGACAAGTCGCAATTATGAATATTTGGGAAATTTACAGCTACAATCATTTATATATATATATATATATATATATATATATATATATATAATTCTAATATATACAACCTGAGAAATATATATTTAGGATCTATGGCAATCCCTCCAGGTCCAGTCATATTGATATCAAAAAGTGCATGCATTAAGTTATCAGCGAGTCCTTGAGCAATACTCAGTCCACCTGTGTGTGCACTGGAATGTTTCAGAAAACGCTATAGTTTAAATGCTTTTGTCAACTTTGAACTACACTGTGATTCATAAAAAGGTAGAACCTAATAAAAAATCACACAACTTCGTGAAAAATGCTTCGATTTAAATGAAATTATCACTTACATAGAACAATAGTGTAGGATCAAAAATTAAATTATTTTAAAATCTGCTCAAAATGTTCTCCGGTGGCCTTTACACAAGCCCGGAGTCTAACGCGCCAATCTTTGATTGACGAATCGATTATATAAGCTGGCCGAGTTCAATCCAAGTTTTCTTAATTCGTAGTTTCAAGTCTTCGATAGTATTCATCTTCGATTTGTAAACCTTTTCCTGGAGAACTCCCCAAATTTTGTAGTCCACTGGATTCAAGTCCGGACTGTTAAGTGGCCAGTGGTTTGGATTCTTGAGCACAGTAAGGGGACTCACCATATTGTTAAAAAATGAAAAAATACGAGATTTATCGCATGTCCAGAAGACGTTTTTGTTCCTACTATTGTTCTATGTAAGTGCCAAATTTCATTTAAATCGAAGCATTTTTCACGAAGTTGTGATTTTTTTATTGGGTTCTACGTTTTTATGACTCACAGTGTATAATGTCTAGAGTAGCTCACTTATTAGAGAGTTCTGAGAACGTGCTCGAGTCGCTGTCTGGTGTATCGTATTCTCTTTTGGGAACGTTCTTTACATACTTGTATGGTGTAAGAGTGCTGATGACTGGACACCAACCAAAAATCTCACAGACGGTGTCGTTAGTGATTATTGCTGGAATACATCTACCAGTCATTCTCCCTGATAAAAAAATGTTTAATTAATAATTAATTTTTGTAATAGTCAGTTAGAAGAATTGTGGAAAATAACAATTAATTTTTTTATTTATCAAAGAAATAGCAGAAATTCTTGCATGTTTTACATAAGAAAAATGCGTTAACAAAATAGTACAATAGAATATAAAATGTTGTTCAGAATATGTTGCCAAACCCTGGTGAAGAAAACAATAGAAACCAATAGAGATTACTATTGGTTTGTAATGTTATTTGGACACTTTATTGATTTTAATTGTTTTCTATGGTTCATGTATTGACTTCTATTGGTGCCTATTGACTTCTATGGTTTAAGCTGTATTGACTGAACAATAGAAAACAATAGAAAACCACCGAAATCAATTGAAACCAATAAAACCAATAGAAGTTTTCTATTGATACCAATAACAAACAGCGTTCCAAATAACAATAGAAAACAATAGAAATCTGTATGTTTTTTTTACCAGGGAATGCCTTTGGCATATGAAGTTCATATTTTATTTAGGAAATTTCATCACCACTATCCATTAATTCTTGTACTATAAAGTACTGGTACACAATGGATACTATTAGAGTACAACTAGCTGTTCTAAACTACATAATTTAAAACAATACTTACAGGAATACTTATAGGAATTTTACTAGAAATTCTAACAGTGAAAGACACTTGTATTACCATTTCCCATGGGTAACCGCTTGTTTTTGGCGCACTTGTTGAAACGTGGGTTGCACTTAGCTCTTCGAATGGTTGGGTCCTAGGATTTCAAAAAGAAGTAGTCTGGCGTCAGTTGTGCTTTTGTTATTTCATACTTCATCGAATATTTAGCAACAAATATCTCATTCTAGCTTTAAACGTACTAATTTTATAACATGATTTTACCTTGATTAAATAGTAGGACTAAGATAATATCTCCTTTAAAACGTATGTACCAAGTCTGTTCTAGTTTAAAGTAATGCTAAAAAAGACTGTGTAATGTGGGAAAGGACTTACTTAAAACATGTAAAAACGTGGTTATTGTAAAATTTTTTAAAGGACGAAGCTAAAATGGAATGTTTATGGATTATAGATTTTCAACATGTACTCATGAATGAGCCCAAAATTAAGAAAACATCGTGTCCAGTATTTTAAAGGCCAGCACTTCTTTTCTTCCTGGTGGTTGTTTGAGAATGATTGAGAATTATTTACAATGCTTGCTAACAAGATAAAGTATGCTTTGTTACAAAAAGTTGGATCTCAAAATGACTTGAAGTATTTTTATGAATACAATCAAAGTATTCTTCATTAAAAAGATCATTCAACATCTTTATAATTATATCGATGTTACTTGTATTTTTAAAAAAAATTATAACAAGTAGAAATTTGTTTGTTACAATAGAGTGCTATTATGATACCTCTGGACAAGTCGTTCGTTCTTGTGTCATCACTTCAAAATAGAGAGGGATCATGACATCTAGGTTACCCTGAAATGAAATTTGGGCTGTTTCTTTGCTTGTATTATCAATATATTTTCAAGGACAACTAAGTTGTAGCTGTTTTGTTAACTTACATGAAACGTTGATACTGTTTGATCAGGATTGTAGCTCTCGATTTCAAACTTGCAATATTGTAAGAAACCTTCCTCGTAAACCATTTCCCTGAACCTCTCTTGTAGTTCACCTCTAATTCGCATGTGGACTACACTGGCCATGGCATCACTGGTCAACTGGTAGCCTTTAAGGTATCCGATTGAATACCTGATGAATGTACATTAGGTTATTTTATACAATTTTGCTTGAGGTACGAAAAATTTAACGTTTTGATGATGCTAACAGATTTCAGATATTCCCCTATGTTATTCTATATCGTTTTAAAATAATCTTGGATGTAACTTTTGTTTTTCGTTTTTCAGAAATAGTTCTAAATCTAAATCTCTAATAAAAAACTAATTTTCCATTACATAATAACATAAAGGTTAAAATGGCATGCATTCCATGTAAAATTCCATGTACAAAAATTAACTTTATGGTGTTACAAAAATATTGTAAAAAGAAACATTTTTTTAACACACTAGACATTTTACAGTTTTTTTAAAAATAAATTGCCAAGCGTTTGCATATTATTAGCATGAATCGTTTCTATGGTAAGCAAGCCGTTTGATTCCTTATCAGAATCTTGTAAATTTATTATGTACTGTATTAAATGCATCTAATCAAAACATTTTTAGAGTTAGTCTAAAGTTTTGAAGTTCCTTCTTTGCATCATGCAAATTTAATCATAAATATAAAAAAAAAACATATCTTACATTAGCTTACATTTTGCTTAAATTTATCTTAAAATGTGCTCAATTATTTTCTTTTATGTGAAATTGTACTCACGGTACTCACGTTACTCACACAAAAAAGAAGGTCAGTGTTAATATCTGGATAAGCCGGTGAATAATCCCAACCCGTTTCGACTTAGTTCTTAAAATCACTGGAGTTTCATAGTCGAAAAAGTCTGCCACAAGATTTTTAAGGCAGTTCATGGTTATTCTCCAAAAGGTTTTTTCACAAAACAGAAACTAACACTGCTACTGTGCTATATGCTCGGCGAATCGACGGGTTCATCAATTAGTAAACTTAGAACAATTTACCTAATTGCAAATGAGTGTCCATGTTTATCATTGTTAACATATGAAAATTGACCGGTGTGCATTCAATGGATATAAAAATGTTGGTTTCTATGCCCCATGAGTCAAGTAGCAAATTGCATTAATGGATTATGGCAAGGTTATTGCGGGAAATGGAATTTCCTATTATTTTATGAATCTTCTCTAGAATCCCAGCACCATTCAAGTAAACGTACTATATTAAAATGAAACTAAAGTTTAGAAAAACGTTGTTGTTTGTTAAAAAAAATACCAAGGGCTTTTTTTACAAAAATTTGTCTTTAGAAATATTAAGTTTATAAATTGTCACTGAAAAAGACATATAGATTCGAGCTATGAGAATAACCCATATGCCCTTTTAAAGGCTTAATATAGTGCGTATGAGCTCGTACACGACTAATACATATTCATTAAGTGGTTTTAGTTTTATATGGTCCCTAGATGGTTTATATAGCCATTCAGTGGCGGCTCGTGTATTTAAGCACTTTGGAACTGTAGGACCCACTATCACTTATTATTACCGATAGCATTTAATATAATGAGCCCTTTTTTCTTTAATTCTTTATAATTTAATTTATTCTTAATTCATTCAATTAATTCTTTAGCCATTCCCCAGTTAATGAAAATGATTTTAAAAAAAAGGACTCTGCACTTCACAGTTCCAGCTGACGTGGTTTTTGACTGTTGTGCGCATGCGCACATATGAGGCTGCACACCAGGCTGCGAGGGAGAGAGAGCACTGTCTCTCCCAGTGCTAATACATGTCCATACATGTATGGACCCAAATCTTAGCCGATACAGGAATGCCTTTATTTAAAATACCCTTGAATTCTTGAATGTTGGCAAACAGGCAAGACTTCGGTGTTATCATTGTTTGCCTAATCCCAACTTTGTATTCAGCTAATTAAACGTTGAATCCAAAATTGTTAAGTTTTCTAAAATAACTTATACTCGAATTGCTCTTAGACATAATATGTAACTTGCTTCAAATTCCTTTATTATATTTTATAGCTCAGATATATGAATTATTACAAGATTGTTATAATTTTAGCATGCTTGTACTGTAAATGTGTCATACTTAAGCATTTCTTAAGATTTGAAGAGAACATTATACATATATTATTATGCCATACGTTGCCATGAAGTCAGACATCATTTTGCGCAAGTTTCATAATGAGATTGGTGTTGTTGTCGGTTTGAAAAGCATTATTCTTACAAAAAATAAATAAATACACATGTAAAAGACAATACGTGCATTTTAATTTTAAATTAGGCTTCTGTGTTGATTGCCAGAATCCAATTACTTAATCTTTGCTAGTTAGTTATGTATTCAAGCATTTTTTTGAACATCGTCATCGTCTTCTGACTGCACCACAACCAAACCTTTTGTTCTGAAAATATAAAAAATACTGCTTGTATTGTGAAAACTAGAAACTCGGACCTTTGATTAATGGTCCATAGAAATGTGTTCGTGAACTGAAGCATCGTAAGCATCGCTAAACAAACAAATGTTGTTCGTAGACCGAGACTTTCGAAAACCGAAGTTCCACAGTATTTTGCAAGTATGTATTGTAGTTATCTCTTGGCTCAAATTTTGCAAATTCGGATGTATTTCAATTAAAAGTATTTTATTTGTCAAGCTTAATCTAATATTCTTTGTGGTCTTCCATGGTGAAAAAAAAACAATAGAGATTTCTATTGTTTTCTATTGTTAATTGGAAGGTTGTTTTCTATTGGTATCAATTGAAAATGTCTATTGGTTTTATTGGTTTCAATTGTTTTCTATGGTTTTCTATTGTCTTCTAATGTTCAATCAATGCAGCTAAACCATAGAAGTCAATACAAGTCATTACAGGAACCATAGAAAACAATTAAAACCAATAAAATGTCCAAATAACAACAGAAACCAATATAAATCTATATTGGTTTCTATTGTTTTTTTCATCAGGGTTTTTATTTGGGATCTACATTTCTGATTAACTCTGTTTGCGAAACACTCCGTAAGCAAATATTTCCGATGGCAATATGGTTTTCTAAACATTTTGATAATTTCTTAATTTTACTATTTTCGAAATTTACCTTGGTTTTCCATCTCTTGGCTGCAAGTATTTCATTTCCACAATCGTTCGCTTAACCAACCAGTCCGTATTCAAAAAAACATATTCGCAAATCAAGGATGCCTATAGATAATTAAGAAATTAATTATTCAGCTATTTAGCTGTTGGACATGACCACACTCATATTCACTCCATAATCACAATCGAAAAAATTCCAAATGCGGCTCCCAACTTGTAAAATACTTGAAGAGCGTCGAACTTTCCAGCACTGACTTCCACGTTGAATATAAAACGAATAAAGGAAACTTTAACTGCGACTCGTTTGGTCACAGGTTCGTTGTTTTCATGGTCACTGAGGGAGAAAATGTGCAAAAGAAAATCTAAAACAATCAACTACAGCTAAAATAATTGAAAAAAAACTTGCAATTATTGTGTGCTAAATTAGCTAATATGACTCAATCCATCCCTACTATTACATCATTACAAATGACGTAACTATATTAAGTTATCTTATGCTTTCCCTGGTGAAAAAAACAAAAGAGATTTCCATTGTTATTTGGCCCATTGTTTTCTATTGGTATCAATGGAAAATTTATATTGGTTTTAAAAGTTTAAATTGTTTTCTATGGTTTTTTATTGTTCAGTCAATACAGTTAAACCGTAGAAGTAATAGAAGCCAATAGAAGTCAATATAGAAACCATAGAAAACAATTAAAATCAATAAAGTGACCAAATTACAAATTGCTTTTTCTATTGCTTTTTTGACCAGGGTTGTCCTGTTTTATCTCTTTAATGCCTAAAGCAAACTGTCTAAAACATCCTAAGTATCGACACTTTACAACAAGGCCGTATATGTCATCAGATTTGGGTTTGAGGATATATAGGGTCCAGAATCTTGGGGTGGATTATTTTGGCCATATACGAGGAGCGGCCAAAAAGTATTGCATATTCGTTTATTAATCGAAAAACAGATGTCGTACAAAAAAACTGAAATAGCCATTTTAAAGAGCAGGAAATTTGGGTTTAGGTCACTTTATGTAGAATTTCGAACAAACTATCAAAAACAAAATGGCGCCTCACTTGAAAGCGTTTTCGCGAGAGAATTATTCGTTTTTCAGTGTTGAAAGGCATGAAACCAGTCAAATTTATAGTGGAATGTTAGGAGTTTATGGTGACAAATGTGTCTTCGAACAACAATTCGTCATAAGCGACCACATTTAGACATGACTGAAGTTGTGCAACTGCATGACAATGAGCGTCCCCATTTTGCCCATGCCACAGCCTACAAGATCAACATGTTTGGGTTGAAAACATTGAAACATCCGCCATACAGTCCCAACCTTTCACCAAGCGGCTTCCATCTCTTTTACCACTAAATGAACATTTGAGTGGTCAAACATTCCAAACAGACGATGATGTGAAACTTGTGTTTCGGCAATATCTGCATAGCCAACATAACGCATTTTACGAGAGTGGTATTCTCCTGTACAATGAGACCGGAGTGGTTCCCACTAACATTACCCTTCTCTCTTTGACATTCAGCCTCTGGGAAGCGG
>JAQGBW010006130.1:0-10998 GCA_034698625.1 Julus scanicus
TGATATCAGTATGTAGTCCCAAAAACCACTATTCATAGTGACAGTGATAGTGACCGTATACTAATCTTTCCACCAGGATCGCATACTATATATCGTAAAAAACACTTGGTCAACCGCGGTGTCTTTTCCATGATATCATTACACTCTTTCGGTCAGCATTAATTATTAAAGCTTTTTCCCTTGCCAAGGTAATAGGATTTTTCCAAGCTTTTTTTTTGTTTTTTCGGATTTTCCAACCTTGTGATGTTATGATATTCATTAGTGCAGTCTAGCCTACAAGAACATCTGGGGCGTCTGGCATAATTCCATAAGCCTTTGGTAAGATCATGTCTTTTTTATATGCAGCCTACCGAATAACGTGATTCTCGATGCCATGTGTAATTGCAACAGTGGGATTGCAGTGGTATATCACCATATCGATTTTGCACATGCAAGGTCCCAACAGGTTGCTCCCCCCAAATTGTGGATCTTTAGCTTAAATTTACATCTTTATAAGCTTGTAGAAGGAATGTTGTACACCGATTGCTTTCTGGTGAAATCAAATTAAACCCAATTTGGCTGGATGTGGCGGCTTTTGGAAGTCGATATTTCCCATCAGTTGTAAAGCTGTGTACTTTGGCAAACGACAAAATTTCTCCTTAATTTGTTACTTTAAACTTACTGAAGCATTTGCTTTTAAGTAAGAAAAAGGCGGCCTTTGGCTCAACTTTGGGTGCCCTTGATTTTTAAGAGAGCAAAAAGTTCAGACGAATTAAATTATAGGATTTGGGGTTTAACCAGCTATTTATTGGTGCACTTTAATATCTATATGTGAATAAAATGAAGTCAATTTAAGCTAAAATTTTAAAAGCCTACATTATACTTATAGCGATAGAGAAACATTAGAAATCAAGTTTCACAGCTGTTACATGTTGTTGGTTATGGGCCTTTCCCTGGTGAAAAAAAAAATAGAGATTTCTATTGTTTTCTATTGTTATTTGGAACGTTGTTTTCGATTGGTATCAATAGAAAAATTCTATTGGTTTTATTGGTTTCAATTGTTTTCTATGGTTTTCTATTGTTCAGTCAATACAGCTAAACCATAGAAGTCAATACAGGAACCATAGAAAACAATTAAAATCAATAAAGTGTCTGAAAAACAATAGAAACCAATAGAAATCTCATTTGGTTTCTATTGTTTTTTTCAAAAGGGAATAAAACATCCAATGTGTCTATCTACATAATGCTTCCGTTAAATGTGATGATCGAGTTATACAGGATTTGATAGAATTTGGCTTTGACAGAACTAATGATAGGAAATGAGACATATTTAGTAAAAGCAAATTGCTGATTACATTGCACATGTGACCCTTGTCACGTAGGCGAATATACCACTGGCATTGAGCAACCCTTTTATAGTTCAGCACTGGGTTTAGGTAGTTTAGGTCATTGTAACTGCACCTCTGTGTCATAACGAAGTGGGGATGCTTTACGACTAATAAATTATCCTACGTGTATAAATGAATAGGGATTTGAGCTATAAATTTAAATGTAACGAGATGAATTTAGAACTCGTAATATTGTAGTTATTGCCACAGCAATACATCTCCATATTTTCTTTCTGCCAATTTAATGCTTCCCTTCCCTAGCTATTATTTGTCACAGCTACCAGTGTATTATTTTCATAAACTCAACCTTATAAATTGCAACCAGGCTTATCCAAAACTTGTATATTTGTAGGATCGACATCACATGCTACCATTAAAGAAATTTACAGAGTGGAGTATATATTCTAATTTTGTTAGAACAGAATGATTACAGTAGAACCTTTTAGAAAGGGTTCATTTATATACACAGGTCCCAAGTCAGGACTGGAATATTTTATGGTTTTAGAGAGGGTTTTTATTCACACAGGATGTAATTAGACAGGTTCTACTTTACATTGTATTTGCTATTGAAGTGAAACCTCATGTGCCTCACGGTCATATTTAGTCAAATGAGATATTTGGTCCCTAGATTTATACGAGTTATAATATGACAGTATTTCAACCTTTTTCAATAAACAGTACAAAAAATGGCCCTAAAATTCTCACGGTACACTGAATTAGGGCAAAAATTGTCCACCATCCTTTTTTTTTTAGCACCACAGGTTCATTTCTCAGCCTCTTTTCTTTTAAGGCGGTGCACAAGCCAAATCCAAGCCTATATCTGCCATGTATTTTTTTCAGACATAGAATTCGAAAGAATACATATATTTTACGATGTATTTCCGCAATTTAATATTAAGTAGAGTATAAACTACCATGTAGAAAAGGTGATATATGAAGATTTTCAGTAAAAAGCCTAAAAAATGGATTTTTCGGCTTTCACTGATGAATCGTACGACACGTGCTGCCTCCTCAAATCAAAATGATTAACTACATACGTCTTGAAAAACAATTTCTTTAAAAAAAACTATAGGGTAATTTTTTTTAAAAAAAAATTGATCTATTTGGTTCATTTAAAAATGGTTGATCATAATACAATTTTTTAATTGTGAATATTAATTTGCATTACTTTGCCCAAATCTGTCTTTGAAAAAAATGCATGGCAGGTATAGGCTTTAGCCCCGCCTTAGATGAAATTAAGATTAATCCTGATTTGAATTAAATAATCTTCTCTATAATGAACATTTTTTGTGCTTTCTTCTTACAATTATTATATGGAATGTAAATTTTCAACCTTTCCATAGGCATTTGCAACACACCTGTTGAGGTTTTTTTATGTAAAATTACAATGAAAGTGCTTTAACTCACGATAGGTAAATTACTAACCACGTATACCCAAATATTTCTTTTTCTTATTTTTAATTTATCAATTTTTTTTTTACAAGAAATTGAGGTTTTCAGCATTTTCAAATACATAGATTTTAAGAACCGTCCAAACCATAAAGTTATATCGATCTTCTTAACTTCAAAGGGTCACTTAGTAACATTTTCAGAAAAAAAAAGTAATTGAAAATCGAGCGTGTATTTCTTTATGTCTACACCAACTCCGTTAGGACCGTTACTGCACATTTTCGTATTCTTCATTTTTATTCTTTTTACATAAACTGCATGTATTGACTTTTTATTTTCATAGTTCTGTTTCTAAAATTCGATGCATCGAATACTGGTGCATAAAATGCCACTTTGCATGCATAACATTATTATTCGCTCTTTTATGCCACCCACAGTTTTCACGCATCTAGGTTTATATTTTAAAGTGCTTTGCCGCATAGGGGCCTAGATGATAATGATTCCATACCCAATATCTAACCGTAGGCACGTTGCTATACTGCATTTCACCAAATAGTTTGACTTCTTTTTTTTTTTTTTTCGTTTTGAACAATGGCATTTGAAAATGCGACAGTACATACTTCGAGTGTAGATAAACTTATTGCCCTTTCAAAAAATTGTGCCTAATTGAACCGATGCAATGAAATAATTTTTTTTTATTATAACGTGTCTGGAAATTTAGAGATAGCAGAGGTGTTTTTTTGCAGCACTTGTGGTGGATCGAAATTTCGTTTTTTCTAGACTGCTTTCGAGCACATGTGCATGCGTTCGTATTATTTTATAGACGCATTTTAATGGAGCTAATTTCATTAAATGGAAAACTACACTTAATCCCATTTGTCCTCGATGTCTAAGCACGTGGGCAAACCAATTTCATTTGACATGGTAACATTGGGCACCTTATAGGCCTATATACATTAATACCATTTGCATTGCTGCCCGTAGCGAGTTTCGAGACGTGCAATTTAATCAAAAGGTAATTTTTGTAGAATGGTAAGAAGACGAAGTAATCCACTTTTGTTTGGGAGCAATTAAGCTAAATAATGGCTGTACACTGCTCCAAAACAGGTCTTCTGTAAAGCTGCTATTTTCAAATGGTCATTGCTCGGTAACAAACGCAATTTTACGAAAATTGCTTCACTTTGGCGGAAATTTGATTATGTTTGTGAAGAAGACATTATTTAGCAATTTCTACAAATGTGAGGATCAGTACAGAAATTGTAGCCGTTTAAAAAACGCTTTTTCTATGTTTCCATTACAAAGAGAATTGTTTTTGTAATAATGCCTAATGCCCTGGTGAAAAAAAAAAACAATAGAGATTTCAATTGTTTTCTATTGGTATCAATAGAAAATTTCTATTGGTTTTATTGGTTTTAATTGTTTTCTATGGTTTTCTATTGTTTTCTATTGTTCAGCCAATACAGAAACCATAAGAAAACATTTAAAACCAAAAAAGTGTCCAAATAACAATATAAACCAATAGAAATTAATCGCTATTGGTTTCTATTGGTTTTTTTTTCTCCAGGGTGCACACTACAGGAAACCTGAAACTTAAACAGCTAGGGTTTCGCAAATATGTTTGCGATATGTGGATGCTCACCAGATTTCTACTACTAAGTTTCAGGAAACATTTGCCCAAAAAAACGTGTTTCCATGAAACAGTTCGGCGATCGCTCAAGAGGCGGTGAAGATCAAAGGAAATCAAAAGAAATGTTTCATGGTCATGGCGCTCCTACCAAGGTCTTTATACTCCACTTGCTATAAGGTGAATATCGTTTGTTTGTGTTCACCTTAGTATAAGCGTCGTCTTCAATGAAGTGGTGCGAGGGATTTA
Source organism: Julus scanicus (assembly GCA_034698625.1). Taxonomy (NCBI): domain Eukaryota; kingdom Metazoa; phylum Arthropoda; class Diplopoda; order Julida; family Julidae; genus Julus; species Julus scanicus. Next base: position 4,630 of record JAQGBW010006130.1, read on the forward strand.
AAGACCTTGGTAGGAGCGCCTCAGCAAGCAATTGGTGATACTTTTTTATTGAGTGTTTATCCCCCAGTAGGGGGAAACGCTGCTAAAAGATACAGCGCAGAGATGGGGACTAGTGTGGGGCTGGGAGCATAGGGTCATGATGGGTGCAATTGGGTGATGATCAAGCATGTAATGACACGAGTATGGAATAACCAGTGATATACAGTGAAATGGTGACATACAGTAGCAATGAAGTTATAAAGTGAAACATTTGAATAACAGAATGGGCAGACACAACACATGGCATGCACACGCGTGGATTCCATCAAGCCAGGGTAGACATGTATGCGCGAATGCTTATATTAAGGAAGTGTCCAGTGCACACACGCCCACACTCATCCACACCGAGTCGCTGGCTCCAGGCATGCGTGCGCCATTCAAACGATAAAAGTGAAGCAAAGAAATTTATACAGGGAAGCAACAACTGAGTGTATTGAGGAGAATCAATGGGAGCAGCAGGGAAACAATACAATGGGAAAGAACATAGTTAAGGACAAAAAGAGGGAAAGGGGTGGGTGTTTGTTAGTTAACATGTAGATTAAGGGCAAGCTTGATTAAGTAGAACGAGTTTACGCATAGCAAGTTAAAGAAATTTCCAGTATCTATCATCGCCAGAATGTTCTGAGGCTCTAGGGTCCTGAATGCCCACATGGTGTCTCTCAGCAGTGAAGGCAGGGCAGTCAGCCAGGATGTGGATTGCCGTCTGGGGTACACCAGGCGCACAATAGCAGCTGGAACTTGGGGAGAGGTGAAAGCGATGCAAATAAGCTCTGAAGGCACCATGGCCAGTTAAAAATTGAGTAGTCAAAAAATGGGGTTGGCGGGCTCATGTGACTACTCATGTGACTGAATTTTTGCATACTTAATAATTAAGTAGTTGATTAATTGGCTTTTGGTTTATTTGAAATACTAATTTACCTTCAAACACCTATAACTGTGTACGAAACAGTTATATATTTTAACCATCCAAGTGCAGTCTGAAAACTAGTTTTTATGTATACAAAAATAAAATTGCCTGGTATTTTTTGGTAAACTTTAAATCGATGGAAAAACCGATATAGTGTAAACACTAAATTGAAGAATATGAAAAAAGCAAACATTTTTACCATTTCTTAATTTAAACCAGCGTTCGGCAATATAGCAGCTATTTCATATTGCCCAAGGCATTTTTCTGTTTTTTTGGAAAATCAGGCGCTGAAATACTTGTCCAAAATTGTTGAAATGGTACAGAAACCACATGCTTTAAGATCGATGCACCACACGTACAATGGCTCTTACAAACTTCTTACAAAAATGCATAATGAGTTTTGTCACTTCTTTGCATTGCATTAGATGTCTACCTAAAGAACAACTCTCCAAAGAATTCTTGAAATCCTATAAAATTTTCATTTGCTGAAATTCCATTATGCACCTTTACATCTTGCTTTGCTGTCAAGACTTCGCCGCCTTGAAAAGATGCAATTGAATATGCTATTCTAGCTACTCCACATGTTTTAATGTTTGCGAATTGCCATTTTATTTTTCACGGGAAGTATATTTGACATCAACAATTATTTCAAATTCAATTAAAGAGACGAATATATTATTGCGTTCACTCAAAATGCCCCCATTATGTCCCGAAATAATTCACTTATCTCTCTTTTGATAACCCCCATCACCGCCAACTTCAATGGAGATAAATGATATTTTTCCTATTAACGATCAATAAAACTATTTTGCCTGCGCATTTACTGCTTCGCAAAACCGAAATGATTGCTCTATTCCTGCTGAATAAAGTTAGCATATTTCAAATTATTTTAATGGGCTTGCAAAACGCTGAACTTGTCTACGTTGGCTCCTTAAATAGTCGATGGCAGTCACCCAAGATCACATTTGAGTGAAAGAATAAAATATATTGCTCTTGCAGGAAACATTTTTTTCAAATATGTTTGCGATATGTGGATGCTCACCAAATTTCTGCAAACAAGTTTCAGCAAACTTTTAGGAAAAAAAGCAACGTGTTTCCATGAAACATTTCGATGAGCGCATTGTTTCATGGTCAAGGCGCTAGCTCCTACCAAGGCCTTTATACTCTGCGCGCCCCATTGCAGACAATGCTCCCTTTCCAGCGCACATCGTAGCAGACAAAAGTGTGTTCGTGAAGTGAGTCAAGTGTGTGAGAGGCTTTTGCTGACCACTAGGTGAATATCGTTTTTTGTGTCCACCCTAGTATATATAAGCGTTGTCTGCAATGAAGTGCGTGGAGTATAAAGGCATTGGTAGAAGCGCCATGACCAGCAAACATTTCTTCCTTTTCGAAATGCTTTTTTGATGTGGACAACTACATTTGGACAAACATGTTTGTGGGAATATATGTTCAAGAAACCACGTTTCGACAACTTGTTTTAAATAAACTTTATTTCTGTTGTGTTTGCATACTATGCACAAGAACACTGGTATAAGCAACAGTTTATTTATGAGATTATTGATCTTAGTAATCAAAACTGTTGTCTATAATCGTTGAAAAGTTAACTACTGTACTTCAGTATGTTAATCATTTAAGGTACGATAACATTTATTGCTAGACAAATGGTACATTTTATCCCCTTCTGTACTACTCAATTCATAATTCATACTGTAGATTTAAAATATGTATCAAAACTAAGTACAGTAATAAATATGTATTAAATATTTAATATAGCTAATAAATTTTACAAAACTACATTTATTACTCTGTACACTGTGTTCCATTTTAAAGGATCCACGAAGATATCTAGGAAAATACGCATGTTGAAAAAAAAAAAAAAAACGTGCTAGATAAGTTTAATATCTGTTTTAGCATAGATGGCGCTGTTGTAGGTAATAACAAAGTTTTCTTTGATGGTAGCACCTCATTAGTATTACATATTCGAATTCTGCGTAATAAAATCGGTATATAATTTTGATTTGGAACATTTGTTTGTAAATACTGCATTGACTGTTGACTTATCCGTTTGAACTTGTACTTCACAGATTAAAGGCTGTACAATATGCAAGAAATGTTAAAAAATACCGTAAAAAGCTGATACTTTGTGCCGGTGAAGGCAAATCACAATATTGAATTGTCTTAACAACAGCAATTTTAGTTTTTTCTCTCAAGATGAAATTTTAACAACACTAGCAAAAACACAAAACAGGTGTCGCAATACAATTTTTCATAATTTAGAATATACAGGGTAGGCCAATAAAAAGTAAGCCAACTTTATAAAAATCATAAAAAGGTTATTAGTTAATGGAATTTAATAAAAATTTGTACAAATATTGTTTTTCTCTTTACTTTCGAATTGCCTTCGTTCACGTTCTTTTTTAATGACGTAATCATGCGAATTTTTTTCTTTCAAAATGGAGTTCATTGAAGAAGAATGAACCGCGATAAGTTTTTTGCGTAAAACAAAAAATTACAGTGCTAGGAAATTTTTGAAACTGTTTCCGAAATCTAAATTGGGAATTTTTTGGATCCTATTTAAGTACGCATGTACAAATTTTCAATAAATTTCATTAACAAATAACCTTTTTATGATTTTTATAAAGTTGGCTTACTTTTTATAGGCCCGCTCTGTACAGAATTTAGAATAGTGGGAAGTCAACCACAATATGACGTATGTTGGGACATACAAGTATGGGGGTGCCCAAGAATGGAAGGATACCCATTTTAAGTTTAACTTTCCCTCTTATCAGTATTGCTATTATCGAGCATCATTCATAATTGTTGCCAAGTTTTAATTCCTTATGGTTAGGCGAAAGAGGCGCTCATTTTGCATTGGCATATACTGCGATGAATATCACAGGAAATAATGGGCTTAATTAATTAAAAATACGAGGGAAGCGTTCTCTCACCAAGGTGATCAGAATAGATTCTATGGGTTTATTAAAAAAAAGGTAATCAGTCGATTTGACAGCGTACTGAATACAAGCCCTTCCCCTTGACTTTTCCAGTCATATAAACCAAAGTTAAAATGCACTAATGGTGTACTTCATTTTCCAAGAATGAATGGGAATAGTTTTATTCGTAACATCTCCATAATTCTTCTAAAATTATTATTGCCTGAATACTATGAATGGATAAAATAATGCTGCATTTGCATAAGCTATTAAGAAAGAAAAAAACCTGGCTGGTTTATCGATGTTCATGTAATGGCCATTGTGGTTGGCTGAAGAGATAACAGCAGTGTTGCTAACAAAAATATTTGGACGTCATTTGGCCATTATCCAGCCTGGTGTTTGAATAGGCAGGCAATTGCAATACAAACGTTTTGCTAATCAAGGGTCGTTAATTAGAGAAATGAACGACTCCATTATGAACAATTCCAAGCACTTGTCTGCAATCGAAATGTCCATGAAGAATTTCAACATTTCAGAAACGCACTCAATGGTTTGTTTACTGTGAAATATTTAAATAAACATAAAATGCTCAAAAATCTAGAAAGGGTTGTCTAAATTTGGATGCATCGTTTAGAGCATTTTAAGGGCTTATTGCAATAATGTGATAAGCAACACATTTCAAATTGTTCAGGAGAGCGATTTTTAAGTTTTAAAAAATTGCATAATTTTAATGGACGATCCAATTAACAATTGTTTATGTTATCATAATCTTTAAACATAGTAGGCCTCCCTTCCAACATTTAGATGTAAATTTAATCCTGAGGAATATTTATTACAGTTTTTTTTTTATTATTACAAATACCAAGATTTTTGTAGCTTATCATTATTTTGCCCAAAAATAATGTGTCACATTTTTTTTATAGATAGAACCAAATTGTAAAAAAATAAAGTACAATTAATGCACAAATACTGCTAAATTATGTTTCAATTTTAATGTTTATTAATCATTTTTTTTTAATTTGTGCACTATATTATGATCTCGACATGATCATACACTTTTCTGGTTTAAGTTACAGCTTATGTTAAAAATCGTATATAATTTTTAATATTTTTTTTTTCCTGTAGGATTTTTGTTAAACTGAACTTGCAAGAACATGATAAGCCACAAATTATTTTATTCATAACTTACTGAGCTTGAATGAGACGATTTCTCTTATTCTTTGTGGTAATCCACATTCTGGTCTGTATTATTTTCAAATTCACTAAAACTATCATTATTCTCAACAAATATATATCTACAATCAAAATTTGTGCTTGTGATGTAACATGTTGTCATTGTTACACGCCATCTTTGCTTGCTAAGTGCACATTTATAATGCTTAAATTTTACTTAAATGAGTTTTAGAGCGATTTAAGTTTAACAAAATATGGAAAAGCAAGAAAAACGATTATTTGCTGTAAAATCGTTAGCATAAACTTAACGTTGCGTTATTAATTAGGCTACATTAATTAGTTATGTTGGCTAAGATAAAGAAAGTGATTTTTTGTAGTTACCATCCTGCTTACCATTTCCTGTCTAACCTTTTTTGGGGAGCATTTGCCTGTTGAGATCATTTGTGTTTTATTAAGTTATGGGGAAACGCAACGGTTTGTGTGAGCCAATTAACGGTTAATCTAAACTTAATTAACACGCTTCACGCACCACTAGTGCAATTGGCGAAATTTAAATATATAAGGGCTATCATCTATGAAATATAAAAATAAATCCTGTAATATAATAATAATGAACATCGTTGCTGTCCTAGATTATCCAGACGATATCATCCTTTGCGATTGAAAAAATCATTGTTTTTATGCTTGAAATAGTTTTCTTTGGAAAATCAGGTTATTTCTTTGCAAATGACCTTACACATCCAATAAAATTGAAGAAATCCGATAAAACATGCCGGAAACTGGTACAGTCGTTGTAAAAACAATACTTACAGTATGTGCATGACTAGATTGGCAAGTACAAGTAGGGAGGCATGTTGTAAGGCTTACACAATTGTAGAACGGTTAGTAGGGACCACATTTTGTACAATTTTGAATGTCACAACTTACTGCTAAAGGTTGAAAAAAACTGGATTACAACATTCTAAATTGACAGCACTGTCAAACTTAATTCCAGCGACATAAAGAGAAAATTTTCTGTTCTCTGTCACGTCCCGGGTTACCGGGGCGCGCGCAAATCAAAGTCCTCGACGCACGTTGCAGATAAACAAATATAAGGTTTAATACTTTTAACGCAAACTGGCCTCGGCCTAAAGCCTGCTACACACTGATGCGTTTGTTGCCGTTTGTGTGCGTTGCGTGTGCGTTCACGCAGAAAAAACGCGCACAAACGCATCTGACGCGACGGACCCGAAACGTGTATAGGCTCCTTCACACATTCGCGTTTTTCCTGCGTTTCGGTCTTGCGTCGGCAGTCTGACGTCACTAGCAGACAACTAC
>JAQGBW010006131.1:0-10996 GCA_034698625.1 Julus scanicus
CATTAAATATTTGAATGGTACTCTCTCTATGGCAAAGTTGCTGTTTGTTTCTATGGACTCATTTGGTCCGTGTCCAGGGAGTTTCGGATAACCCTTTTTGATTTTTCGATATTTTCGTTTTCGAGATTTTTATTTTTTCGAGATTTTGATTTTTGATGCTTTTTGATTTCAGATTTTTTTTCCCGATATTTTGACCCAGTTCCATAAAATTTACGCAACTCGAAAGTAAACAAAGATGTCGAAAATGAACATGTGCTGGAAAAACAAAAACATTTTCTCAAGAAAGTGTCACTCTAAAAATAAAACTATGATGCTTAGTCAACCTATCAAAGCCTGTTAAGAGATTCCGAAAAGCCCAGAACAAACATAGACTAAATTCCTATGAAACTGTTCTTTCAATTAAGCAAAGCTCGTTTTTTTTAGAGAAATGAAAGCTTACACGTTTTATACTGACAACTTTTATCCAATAGCTCCCGTTTCAGAGTTTCCAATGACAACGATCTTAAAACAGGATCAAGGACGTCGTTATGACGATCTCTGGTTTTGTCATCCTCAGCTTTTATAAGTTATCAGCAAGTAACTTATTCGGAACAAAAAAGGACTTTTATCATAATGTGTACTTGCATTGTATGTGAGCGTGTAATGTAACCATTGTACGTGCACCTACATGAGAATAACTGGCATGCGGGTATATACATGTTTGGGGCCAGGATCACATAGGGATCGAAACAGACCTCAATCATTGAACAAAAATTGGCGAAATTATTCAGCAGTACACCCCTCATTTCTGCTTGTTTCACCCAAATCTAGGTAGAAATCTATTCCGGGATTATCCAATCTTTTACACATAAACGTACAGTATACAGAATACCAAATTATGTCTAAGTACTTTTAAAAACCTTTAAATACTAATATTAATAAAATGAATTTTTTTTAAAAGTTAGGTTGTAGGATAATGAATGACTTGTTTTTTGGGTTGTAAAAAGTCCATTTAATCTACATGATTTTCACACCCTGTATGATTCTGCTACTGTAACCCGCTCAAGTCCTTGGTGAAATATTATTCTACCCCTTTTGCTATTAATGGTCAGTTTCCATGGTCGCGTTGTAAACAAAGCCGAAAATATCGTAGATCCTAGCAGATTAATTACTCGATTCAGGAAGGACATATCCCACGAGTGGACAACAATGAACGATGTAATGGTTATCATCAATCGGATAATACTGGAATACATTAACGGCCTCCTACACGAGATTATACGTCCGTTAGTCGCACGGTCAACACACCTAAGAGCTACAACATTCGTATTAAGTCTCAAATCGACGTCAATTGTATTTTCAATGTACTAGGCTATATCTTTGAAACTAACATAGATTTTAATTTAAATCCTTGGAAATTATAACATTTTTGATGTTACCTGTGTTTAGTAAAACTGATTAGTAACAAAGATGTTCTGCTGAAATTAGTAAAACAATTGCAGAAACTCGGAACTTTGATCGGCGGTCCAGATAAAAGTGTTCGTAAACTGAAGCGAAACAAAATGTGGTGTTCGTAAATCGAATTGTTCGTAAAAAGATACGTACGTCAACCGAGTTTCCTCTGCATAAACAACACAAATTTTGTTTAATCTATACAATGTCATTATCATTTAGGGTTCAATTCACTGAATCATGCATGTTACAAAATTCATATTTCCTTTTTTTAAATGGGACATTTAAAATTAATTTGAATCTATCATGCACCACGAGGATAATCACTGTTTTGTTGTACATCAACAGAGACTCGACCACCGTCAACAACGATTTTTTACAAGTTAGTTTAATATAAAAATATGAGGCAAACATATTTTTTATATTTATTACGTTAAGAATTCGTCTTTAGACCCCCTGCAGCACAGAGCATAGTAGATCATGTGTTATCCTGGTATGTCGTCTTGACATCGCCTCTGATTGGCGGATGCAAACGACTGCAACGCTCGCAATATAATGCATAGATTAAATATTTTTGTTTCAATACGTTAGCAAAGTCTCGTATGTAAAGACAAGCCTCTTCCTATAGCAGCGTGCGGCTTCTTCAACACAGCCACCAAAAAATACCAATGCGATACTAAAAGCAAAGCAAATCAGTGTTTAATCAATATTTCAGGCCCATATTACGCGTGGGAAAAATTGCGCATTTTTTTTTTTTTTTTTTTTCCTTATCCAAAAGTGGCCTTGCATAATGCAAAAGCTCCCCCGTTGCAGCTTGCTTCGTGCATTGCGGATGTGCTATGCGGGAAAATCCCCTCTTGGGACTGGTATTGCTAAACTAAATGTTACCAGGGTAATCTGATTGCGTCACAGAAAAGTAATATATGACATTGGGAGTCTACGTCATGGAGAAAGGTAGATGATCTCAGCTGATGGACAGCGCCATCTCCAGGTGATATTTTAATACTGTACTGCTGCACAAATCTTTAGATGTGATAGTTTTGGATTAAGAGGGATCACAACCCTATCCTTTTCAATGGGTCAGGCTTGCAAAGATACTCGCAGATGAATGAGGGAGGTTTGGGTGGGGGTGGACATAGTTTGGGGTGGCTTAATGGATCAGCAAGTGCATCAAATTGTTGTTTTTCACTTTGAAATGGTAGATTTAAAAAAATTAATATACAAGTTTGAAAAATGTCCGTTATTTTGCACATGATGCTAGCAAGTGGCAGCATGAAATAAAATTCAAATAATAATTTAATTTAAAAAACTTACTATTTTAACGTGAAAAATGACACTCAGTACTTTGCTGATTTATAAAGTTATTTTAAACAATTTTCATTTTTAATTAATCTTTTTTTGTTTGACTGTGAGTGTCTTTGCAAATTTTCCCATTGAAAGGGATAGGGTTGTAATCCCCCTTAATATAAAAAGGTGACCAAATAATGTTAAGGTGATCAATGAGAATAACACAATCTATTCATAATCCTATTTTTGTTAATTTCACATATGCCTCATACATTTAACACTATTAAAGCCGAATTATACAGAATAATTGTATAATTATATGAATTGCAATTGATTGCATTATTTATTTAGCTTATTTTCGCAGTTTGTTTAGTTAAATTATACAAGTTTGCAAATATTTTCATTTTGTGCGTGGTATTTAAATTGCACGATGTTTGCAAACATATCTTCTGTTTACATTTTTAAGGAATTCTAACCCAACCATGTATACACCAAATTAATGAGATTGCCATGTCAATAACCACAAAAAAACTAAAATGAATGAATGAAACTAAAACTAGTCCTAGATACTAGCAATACGAGAAATGTGTTATTAGGAATAACGAACACATCCAGTAACGATGCCAAAATCTTATCCAATTTGAAAATTCACTTATGCTGCTTATTTTTGAAATATGGCTTACGAGGTCGGTTGTCATCTTGATAGCTTTATCCAACTTATCTTTCATTCCAGGGGTTGTACGTCAGAAATAATAATCATAGGTGTCAAGCCTATAAAATGATGACAATAATCAGCAATGCCAGTTAACGCTTTTTGCGTGCGAGTCATACATGCAATGTGAGGGAATGTTCACCTGACCTGAAAAGCAGTAAATCATTGCAGAAATTTTAGCTCATTTCTGGAAATAAATCATCTCTATCAGCGTTGGTGGTATTATAAATAACATAACTAATATACGGTATTTTAAACTATTAAGGATCCCCGCAGGGAACACCCACAAAAATACAGTAAGCGTCAAAAAGCGGCAATCCTTGCAAGCTTGGCTGTACATCATGATTGCCACCTTTCAGGATCATTTAATTAAATTAATGGAATTATCATATCATTGGAATCAATCAATGTTTTTGTTAACATTATTCACATGAATCACGGCTAGCCATTGTCTTTAAATTTCGAGACATAATTAAACTTGTTCATCACAGAGAGCAATGAATTTTATTGAAATTTTAATTTCTATTATTTTGTTCAGAAACTAAGTAAAAACATCTTTATATAAAAATCTATTATGTGACGCAACAATCAACACTGTTTTGTGTGCAGTGAGTTGACATAAAGAACAATGCGAAATTTCTAACAATAGCAATGAGGAACAATGGTGGAATTGTCATTAAAATAAATATGAGTAGATTTGTGAAACTAAACTTATTATAATGTATTTTATCAACTATAATCTATATTGTAGCTTTTATCACGGAATGGATTTCATCCTAGTTGAACGTTAGCTGCTAGTTATATCGCACATTTACAAAAATTCTATCCAAATCGGGCTTCAGCTTGGATGAAATCCATTCCGTGACCACAACTACACTGTAATTGCCATATCAATGCACATCGGCTTAAAAAACGGTATTTATAGTTATTTAGCTGCTACCGGTGCAATGCCGGTATCTCATCAGGTACTGTAACAATACATATCTCCACACATAAAATAAGTTGTACTTCCGTTGCACTTTTATACGCTTCCGTTCCTGAAGTTACACACAGATACCGAAAACAAAGACGCATAGTCATGCGACAAAACAATGAAATTAACATAAGAAAATTTGTGCTTTTAGAATTATTGAAATATTTAAATTTTGTATAAATACGCTGTTTCATATGCACTAACTTACATTATGTTTAACCCTAATGTCATGTCATGTACAGTATTTTCCATAAAAAATGGATTATCATCAGTACTTCCAGTACCTGGAAAACCGCCAAAAATGACCACACAAAGCTAAAGAGGCTTTAAAAATAAAGTCGCGATTTTCTCATGAAGTTTAGTAATCAAAATAAAGTAGGTCGTACATGTTTAGAAAAAAAAAAAAGAAAAAAAAAAGAGGACATCGAGAGCTATGTATAGCGAGGAATCCATTCTTTTGTTGCTGGATGGCTGCATTTTCTTTCACACTGCCAATTTTTTATACTTTCACTCAATATCCAGCTTCCGAGAATGTAATTCTTGAAGTTTTTTACGATGTACCTTCGCTTTTAAAAAAAAAATTTAAAAAAAAATATCCATGGAACATGTTTCTTCACTTCAACACGTTTCAGTAGATAAGTTGAGTTCTTGGAAAAGTGACAACGAATACAAAACGTCCTGTTATTTCACGTGCAAACTTCATTTTAAATGAAACTCAAAGAAAATTTAATTTACGTCTGTTTTTAACGTTTCACACACATGGAAGACATCGAGTAATTAAAATTGATTTCAAAATATGTAAAGCATGCATGAAATATTCAACAGTTCAGCGAGCCAAAAAACAGATTTTTTTGTTGCAGATTTGCACAATTATGTAATGATAGAGTATTATCATATATCTTAAGAAGACTGTTTGTATGGCTATGGAACCAAAATTTAATTAGTGTAAATTGTGATTAAAATGCACATTTATCTACTGAATACCTTTCATTTGTTAATTAAATCATTTTCGATGATAATGATCAACTTTCAATAGGAATCCCAAAAAGTGCAAATAAGGACGAAATGCTGTAATATTCAAAAGATATCCTCTGATATGTAAACTGAAATTCAAAACTAAAATTTTGCCATATAGTATATCAAAGTATGGACCTAATTTAACCACTGCATTGGCGAAATCGAAGCCTTTGAATAGCCATAATTAGTTTTAATGATTACAGTTCGAGTAATGTATCAAATTTCTGGTCTATTCATATTTTGTAGTTATATACATTGTATTACTCATATTTCTCATATATGCCCCATATGTTTTTCCCAACAGGGGATGCGTTGCACAACTCCATACAAAAATACTTCTCAAAAACGTCATTTGTCTAAAATTCATTTTTCTCTCAATTTTACAAAGAATTTCAATTTATTGGGCATAGAGGGAATAACCCTCTTTGAGATAAGGAATTTGCATCAGACAATTTAAAATATGTCAGGATTGGAATAAAATTGCATTTCACAGCCAAGTTTAAAGAAAAAAGGGTTTATGAGCGCCGGTTTGAAAAGGCAATAATGGGTAGGCGTCTAAATACGTGCCGACAGCATTTCTCAAAAAACTAAAAATAGCAAAAAAAGTAAAAGTGAATTATGTAACATTCGTTGGCAAAAAAAGAAGGTTGATGCGAAAGACGCAAATGTTTTTAATAAAGCATGGCCTTTTTTTGAATAAATAAATTTGATATTTATCATGAAAAAGTGTCCATAGATGTCATCACAACTGATATATGGTTAGTCATTACGTTTTGGGAACCTTTTTAACCCTAGTAATAGGGTTCTTCACCCCACAGATTATAGTAGCTCTAGCCGGAAACGTTTATTTCGACGGAGGTGAACAGATTTTCCGGTCGAGCGCATGCGCACATTCACATCCGCCTAAATCAGCGTTTTCGCTAGTCTCGCACGATAAATCCTAACATTATATGATATATCCGCTGAGCCAAGAGGCTCATCAGTATCATGGATACATTATGGAAATAAAGTATCAGAACTTTGTCACAGGTGGAGCATGTAGTAACTAATGAGTATAAGATGAACGTCTACGTTTAGCTCACTTAACAACCCTGGCCTTTTTTAAAAGTCAAGGCTTCGTGTGATGAAAGCCAAATCAACATTTCTAAATTGTCGGCAAGATGTTTTTTTTTCAAGAAATATAATGCACAAAGCTCCCTTATTCAATAGATTTTTCATATCCATTGTTGTAGGCGAGTTTATTACCGAAATTACAGCGCATTCATTAAGGCATATAGACACAAATCAATCCTGTTTCCATGAAACTTATGGTATATAATGTTAAAATGCCACGGCTACAACAATGTTAGGCTTCGTTTCTAACAATAGAAACAAATCTAAATGATACCTCTAATCGATATACTATGAATAGCAGCAACCAAAAAGCACCTTCTTTTGACAGTAAAAACCTTGATCCACATACATGCATATTTCAAAGGAAAAATCCCTTTTCAGTTTATATATAGTGCATAAAAGGATTACAAAATAACTATTTTTGGAGGATTGTACCAATTGTGCCATACCCTTAACAAACCTCACACAATTGTCATACTCGTATTGAAAATCTTAACATTACAATTATCATCAATTATAATTTGTACTAGTGTAATTCTATTACAAAATTCACTTTTCTCTTACAACCTTATTACTTGTATTTACAGCTCATTTTAAGGATTATAATTTTTTACAGTATGACAAATGGCAGAAGTTTAACGGTGCATTAAAAATCGCATATATTACAGTTATTTTATAAATAATGATACTGTAGACGAACTACTAATATTAATAATTCAGTTTTCAAATAACCGAAAAGTGGTAGTTGAAAACTACCACTTTTCGGCATGCTTTTTGGATGGTATTTGGCTTCTTTTATCAATGGCAATTCCACTCAAATGCCAAATGTATATGTCAACATAAACCAGCTAGTCATAATTTTAAAAATCAAAATGATGCCCAACATAAGTTCATTAAACAAAATGCTTTTAACACAAATTCTAGTTATATGTATTATGTGTAATGTATTATGTATTATACACCATACCTTAATTTTAAGCAACGTTGCTAACATATCCTAAACATACAAGTTTTTTTTGTTTTTAGAAATTTATAGTTTAGAAAGATTTAGAAAACCGAGAAGTATTTTATGGTCATGCAACTGAAACTCCAAAACAAAACCTCATTTAAACATTGATCAGCATTATCACAACACACCACGCACAAATAAGTTATTTGTTCACTGCAATTGAAATTTAACAAAAAGCAATTCATTCATTTTTTAAATATTTGGCAATGGGGAAGATTTTTTTTTATAGAATTCTATGCGCAAATATAGAATTCCAATCCTCGCAAAGACACACTGCATTGGCTATTTCAGGAAATCTTAGTTACATTTTTATACAGAATAACGTGGCACTGCCAAGATTTCGAGGTCTAGTACTAGTATATACTGCATGTACAGTAAGCAGCCATTGCTATCTATATTTACAACCACGCATTAGCTCGGAAATAATGCACGTTTTAGCTACCAGATGGAAACGCTCTCAATGCGATTTGCGCAAATCAAAAAGTACATCTTAACAACAAACATCTTATAATTATGATTTGTGCCACTACGTCAATCAAGCTGATAGATAGCAAGATCTGTAAGCTTTAAGCATGCATTTTAATTTCAAAGTATTAAAAAAATCGATTAATACTTACACTGTTTCGTGAGGACTTCGTTCATGGTGCAAACTAAATGCAAATAAGTAAAATAAGCTTGCATGCTTATAACAGCTTCAAATTTAGGTATTCATAATGCGACTATGATTACAAAACTGTCTAAAATTGGTGAAATTTTAAATTTAGATCAATACCAGATCAGATTAGAATTCACAACTAATAAGGTTCAGAGGCGTGATAAACCAGGCCTTTTCTAAGATTTAATTTCAACTATAATTTCAAGGTACAACTTTAAGTAAGCATGCTTGCTTGTGAATCTACAAAGATTGTAATCATTTGAATCAAATATTCCTAGGATCATGTATATTTAAATTATTCTTGACGCTTTATATTTTACTAATACAGCTTTATATTTAAGAAATTTTGTAATGTTATGGCATTAAGGTAATATGCAGTATAACATTGCATTAATACCATAATTTAAACAAACCTTATTAAGACCTTTTCCGAGTTACGTCACGGACGGCATCACGTGGCTCTCACGTGACGACGTCACGTTTACCTATTGAGTTGAATATATTAATAATATTACGATATATGTTATAAGGATACAAAATATTCCAGAACAAATAACTATAAAATTCTGAAACAATATAGTCTGACAACACCAATACATTTTAAATGTGTTTAAAGTGTTTAATATGCTCACTGTTTTTGTTCTGTGCATATCAAAACATCATAACACGAAGTTAAATCTGAAATTTACAATTGAAATGGATAAATGACACTCATTTAAAAAGTACACGATAAATATAGTATGTGACTATGGCATTTCCCTAATTTATAAATTGTTGCAATAGAAGAATTACTTAAAATACAGCGAGGAATTCCATGGAATTTTCAAATGACATCAACCTTCAAGTATTCACAAGTGCGCATCAAGTGAATTTCAGCAGTTGGCATTATAAAATGTGTCAACTTTTGTGTAAGTACAACCCTTTAACTTAAGTTTACGTTCATTCAAGTTAAGTCAACTAAGTCATTACCACCAATACTTAAAAAAGGCACACAAAAATGCTCCATTTATTTTTAAAGAAAGTATGACAACCCGTTGACATTACTTAAAATCTCTACATCCCATTCCTGCACCCTAGCAAAGACAATACTCACAGATAGTTATATTCAGTTCCGTCTTGTATGGGTGCCCATATTCCTACAGTGGCCATGCTAACTCCACATGTCCACTAGGCATATTGATATTTGTCTGTGCGTTTCTGCGAAATGGAAGTAAGTACACCATAAATGGCTAAACATCCGCTAAGGGATTCGTTGAAAGTTTGCAAAGTTACCAATTCGGCGTATAGTGTAGAAACACATAGCCAAAGTTAGCATTTTTGCATTTTATGCATTATCCAGGTGACGGCCCTGAATCAATAAACACGCCGATGTAAACCCCATTCATTGTGTTTGCACTGGGAAAAAAAGCGTTGTTACATCGATCTAGCCATGATATTTCCACTCGTATTCACTGAAGTGCGAATCCGAAGTTCCGAATGCTTCGGCTAATAGTAGTTTTGTGACTAACCGCACAACCGCCATATCGAAAATGGGGAATCGGAATAAAAGAGGGCTACACAATGTGGAGAAACCTTGTTGGAAACTGGGCGAGCTAGATAACTGGCTGTTGGCCAAAGTTAATGTAGGAAAAGTGGTATTTGGGGTGGGGACCCGATTGTACGAAGCCTGCAGAAAGTGGGTTGTGCCGTATAGGAAGTCGGTAAAGAAGGGGGTAATATGGGGAGGAAATAATGAAGGGGAAGAAATGACATAAGTAGATGATGGCAATGGGTGACGGTTGGTATAAAAATGTTGTTGGAAAAATACCTGATCCGTTGCCAATGACACCGGAGGAGTGGGTGCCACAGAAACTCAAGTGTTGTCATAATGTCAACTGTTGGCATTTGTCAAAAAAGATGGCAGAATTTTTAATTTCTCTTATTACTTTTCCAGTCGAATTAAACGTGTTTGAAGCTGAGTTCTGCAGACTAAAGAATATGCATATAACACGTGTATGTGATTATTTAAATAAACCAAATGGCCCACATAGGACAGAAATGGAGGCTGGCGATTCGGCCATGAATTCCAATTAGCCGACTTAGCCAAATTTTCAAACTGAGCATTTAGAAATCATGTCTGCTTGTCGTCAGTGTTTATTTAAACACGCCGCGCTGGGCCGAAATGCTTCATGCCTGAATGGCTAAGAAGTTTAAAGTCTAGACTTAAGTTTTTTTTTATAGAGAAAAATAAAATATTGAGTTGCATTAACAGCGTAAAAAATTAAGCTAAAGCTTCAGAAATTATGCGTCGGCCATGGATGCGCACTATACTGTATGTTATGAACTAATGCATTAACTAATCATTTTAACAAGACAATGATGACAATTACTAGTTAGTACATTTGTTAATCGGCGATTAAATTCAACTGAATACTACGCTATTAACTTTTCCTTTTAACGGCGAACCGCCATTAAGTTATATTGCTCAAATTGTGAGCCTCTAATACCTATGTAGTTTATTTAGAAGACAAACTGGTAATAAACAACTTTATTATCTGTGTGTAAGCCAGATAAACCCAGAAATCAATTCCGAAATATATAAAATACACCAAACTGAATTTCCTCAACATATACACTTGAGTGCAAAAAATTCGACTCACCTGCATGAATCAAGTAAAAATGTGTTTTTTTCAGCAACCAAATGTCCGATTTAAAATGGAAAAATGTGTTTTTTAGACAATTTATTCCTGTTTATAATTCGTCTAGTGTAAAAAAGATTTCTGCTGAATTTCTCTGGAGAATAGCCTGCAACTCGTGCGG
>JAQGBW010006132.1:0-10995 GCA_034698625.1 Julus scanicus
GCAAAAGCAGAGTTTTTGAAAACACTTTGCAAAAGCAGAGTTTTTGAAAACACTTTGCAAAAGCAGAGTTTTTGAAAACACTTTGCAAAAGCAGAGTTTTTGAAATCACTTTGCAAAAGCAGAGTTTTTGAAAACACTTTGCAAAAGCAGAGTTTTTGGAAACATTTTGCAAAAGCAGAGTTTTTGAAAACATTTTGCATAAGCAGAGTTATTCAAAACTTGCTTTTGAGTTTTTGTGTGTTTTGCTTTTAAAAACGTGGCGTTTAGATTATATACGAGTTTTAAAAGCAAAAAAAACGCGGAGCAGAGAGTAAAATACACGTGCAGTTTTCGATGTAAGTATTGACAGTATCTATACATTTATCATATGTATATTTATTTATTGTGTAGCTATAGGCCTATTCTATACATTTTAAATAAATAAATGTGATAAATATTTGTAATTTATAGATGATTTCAATTCTTACTCTGAAAACTGCACGTGTATGACTGTCACCCTGCTACTCGTCTGCACATATAGCAATTAAGCTGAAAACATTTTTTTACTTTGATCTCACCTCCACTTGAACGATCATGGTTTTTGCTTTCAGAAGCATGCTTTAAAAGCAAAAAGCAGAAAACGTTTTTTGGAACATCCAGACTTACATTTTCAAAAACATGTTTTTCAAAATGTTTTGAAAACTCTGCTTTTGCGACAGTCTGGACCCACTTGAAGACAACTCGAGAGGGGATGGAAATCCCCCCTCCCCCTCCCCCTCATAGGAAAAATTTCCAGGTAGCTGAAGGATCATCCTCTGACGTTGGTGTTTAATCTTAGTTGCAGAAGTAGGCCAACTTTAAAAATCAACAAACAAACAAACGATGAAAATTCAAGTAATTGCATGTCCACATGAATTGTAGCTGTAGATACCTGGAAGTAGTTAGTGCTACATTGTTGTAGAATTCCTCGTGTTCTTTTGCATCTACATGGTGATAATTTCAATTTGGTAAGTCAGCAACACCAATAATTCTGTTCAGAGCCCTCCAACTCACATTTAAGACAATTTTAAGGTGCAATTTGCGCTGTGTTGGGATAAATAAACTCCATGAACCTTGAATTGCATGCAGGTGATGTGGTTTACAGCTCCTTGGGTGTCCATAAAACGCTCGTTCATTTGGAAATGAGTTGAGTGATATGAAGTTCACAAATACCAATAAGAATTAAGTTCATGCACTGCAGTTTCTCCTATTACCGAGTGAATTGAATGAAGGTGTATGCACATATGAAAGGCAGCACTACAGTTTTACGTGCCAACATCTTTATTCCATGGCTTAATAATGCGCATTTCCTTCTATACGGATCATTTAATATACAGTAGTTGCAATGGTCGTCGTTATATGCCGCAGTGGAATGACTTATATATTGCACATGGATTTTTCGATTGCTAATGAAAGGATGGAAGTATTAGAGTCGGCTTGTTTTATGAATGAAATGCTGATAGGGATAGTTTTATGGCAAAGGGGAATATATAACATAAGTAAGCATGTCTCCATTCCAACATTCAAGGAAATATGGTATCTCACAAAGCATGCAGTAAACGCGATGGAAATTATAAACCCGATTCTGTATTTTCATATACTGTACCTTCCAGCCATTGCAGATATATCCGGTTGATCTTGCACTCGGAATATAAATAAGAGATAAAAAGATCGTTAATAATTTTATAGGACATTTCAGTTATTTCTGCGGTAATAATTCGCCATATGATCGTTAGATTATACATTGCGAGTCATAAAAAAGTAGAACCCAATAAAAAAATCACAACTTCGTGAAATATGCTTAGCTTTAAATGAAATTTGGCGCTTGCATGGAACAATGGTGTGGGAACAAAAATGAATTATAAAATGTGCTCAAATGTTCTCCGGTGGCATTTACACAGCCCTGGAGTCTAACGCGTTATTCTTTGATTGACGAATCGATTATACTCCTTCACAGTTCCTTCACTGAACTACTTTTAGTTTTTGATCTTGTAATAATTGGGGATGCACTAAAGAATTCATTACACCCGTTTCACTGGATAATTAATCATCTTAATCAAAGACCGGATGCTAGATCATCTACTAAGTTAACTTTAATGAATGAAAAAATTAACAGCACATTAAAAGAAAAAAGTTTCCCATTTCGGTCCTATTCTGCCTGGAATAATCTTCCAATCTAGATACAAATAAAACTCTTTGAATGCTCAAGGGAAACATGTTTAAGGAGCTGTAAACATTGAAAAAAAAAACATTGAAGAAATATGTAATTGAACAATCTTAACTTATTATTAAAATACTTTACCAATGTAAATCAATGGAAACATAAAAATGTAATCTCTTGACGGTTTTTGATCTTATTTTCCTTGTCAACTTTTTAAAGCGTGTACTCATTAAAGTGTTAAATAATAATAATAATATGCCGGTCGAGTTCGATCCAAGTTTTCTTAATTCTAAGTTTCGAGTTTTCGATATTATTAATCTTTGATTTGTAAACCTTTTCTTGCAGAATTCCCCAAATTTTGTAGTCCACCAGATTCGAGTTCAGTTGTTTTGGTGACCAGGGTTAGGGCTCGATGAATTATGGCGCTTCCCGTTTCTGTAATTCAACTGTTTCTCGAGCATTGTGAATGGGGTTGAAAAATAATAAAATCCGAGATTTGTCGCATGTCCGGAACAAGTTTTTTTATTCCTACACTATTTTTCTATGTTGGTGCCAAATTTCAGTTAAATCGAAACATTTTTCACGAAGTTGTGATTTTTTTTGTATTGGGTTCTACTTTTTTATGACTCGCATTGTAGTGGTTTAGATTGCAATAAGACTACCTATTATACAAGGTTTTCCAAATTGTTCTGGTTTTTCAAAGCAAGAAATCCGATAAATTTTTGGTATCTTAAGCTCTGTCACATCACCAAAGCCTCTCGTCTCACAAGAAAGCTCTGTCCATGAGCCAGTGCATAAAAAACATTTGTAACGTTCTCCAAGAGAATCAATACACAGTTGAATTCGGTTACAATTCAGTTTCCCCCCCCTAAAACAGGATTTTTACTGCAGGCACTTAGTCCAAAGATTGTGTTTGCGAGTTATAGCACTACTTCTTAAAGTAGGCATGACAATGTTCAATTGTCTTTACGCAATGAAAGTTAACAGGCGTAGCTATTTGGAAAATTAAGAGCCGGTTATATGTCTGGACATGCAGTGGTGTTAAGTATTAATTCTATCACACGGTCGAATTCATCGGTTTTACTTGAAATCAGATTACAAAGCGATAACTGCATAATTGAAAGTATTTAAGAGATTTTGGTCCATAGTCTAACTTGTTCTAACTTGCATCATTTTATCATAAAATAAACGATTAAGGGAACTTTTAGAATACTAACTTATGAATGGATATTAAAACTCTAAACTGCTAAAATTGAGTACAAATTGAAATAGCTGTATTTTCCATATGTTTGTTGTACTATATTTGTGCAAAATTGGATTTATTTTGTTTAAAAAAGAAAAAAGTTACGAATTTATGAAAAAGGGAGTCATGCAATTTCAACTAAATTTCTTCAACAAAAAAATTCCACTACAGTTTTACAACTAAAAAAATGTTGCCTAAATTCATATCTGAATTTTGTAGGTCTCATCAAATGTTGTCCTTTGCGAACTTTCTTTTGTTTGCAGACCTAGTAATACTGGGGGATGCTCTAAAATCATTACTCACCCATTTAACTGGATTATCCATTATCTAAACCAAAGAATTCAACATCAACATCAAAATTAACTTTTAATTTATGATAAAATAACCAGCAATTTGATGGATAAATTTTTTCCTTATCGATCTTTTTCTGATTGGAATAATCTCCCTCTGGAGATCCGAGCAAGACTCTTTGAGTGTTCAAAAGAGTCCTGCATACGATCTTGTAAACACTGGAAAACAAGTTTAAAGAAATACATATTAGAACAATATTGAAAATCCGTTATGAACGCTATGAAAAAAAAAATTGTGTTCATATAATATGTAATTTTATTGTTGAAAATGGAGACTATTTGCAATTGTATAATTCTATATATCTGTTATCAATACATGTACTCGTTAGAGTGTTTAATAAAATAATAATAATAATAATAATAATAATACTAAATTTGATTCAACTAATGATTTACACCTAAATTATTATAAATTTATATTTACAACTAAAAAATGTTAACTAACCTAACTTAGAAGAATAAAAAATACCTGATTGACGTTTACTTTAATAAACATAGTTGAAAATCTGTTTAGTTGAACATTTCATTGTTGTAAATCCTTCAGTTGTACCATTTTAGTTGGGTAAATTTAGTTGCCTGCTACAATGAAGGAGATTCTTTTTTTGTGGCCATGTTGTATAGAAGGCAAACGAGCTGAAACTACTGAAATTTGGTCTGAAAATTTTCTTTTTGCAGTACTGAAACTAATGTATACGTCTTACAAATCGATGTCGTCTTAGAATTGATGAAATATGGTAATACTATGAAACCGAGCATAATTAAAGGACATGTAATTGAGATACGCAATGTGAGAAACGCTTGGTGTTATGTCATTAGTGTATAATAATACTCTTGTAGAATATTAATCATGGATTTGCTGCCATTATTACATCTAAAGTGTTCATCCCCATTGGTTTGCTCTTACTCTTAATCATCCGTGTGGTATGCCGGGGAAGTCGCTCAAGTATAGTACGTGTACGTGCCAGTATAATGTGCATTTCTAGATCATGCACTAAGTTTATGAACCACAAGGGACCGAAAGCCCTGCACAATCGCCACCTTTGTTTTCAAAGCGTAGTGCTGAAACGATTTTGGTATGCTGCTCATTAAAAGAACTAAGGCAGCTTCTTGAAGGCATCTACATATATTTCTTCCAGCTTTAGCAGATTACTTATTACGTGTGTTTAGCAAAGTCCTATTAGTGGTTAACAATATCCGGTGAATACTTACTGCATGGGCTTAGTTTCTAAGAACAATATTAGCATACAGTTAAAGATTTGTAGCAACTATGTATACAGGGTGGCCACAGAACAAAAGAGGGAAATACAGTAAACCTCCAATTATCCGCGCTAATTGAGACCAAGAGGGGCGCGGATAAAGAAAATTCCCGGATAACTGGAGTTAATGCAAAAAATCAACAATCTTCTTTTGTTTGAGGTTCGACCTCCTTTTCAAGGCCGCGGAATCGCGAATTCGTTTTAAAATCATCATGTCCATAGAGTTAGCGTCAGACTGCTTCTCATGCCAACGCATAAGTTTTTCAGCCATTTCAAACGCTTCTCCGTTTGTAAATTCTGCATCATCAATGCGCTCTCCTCATCATTTTCATCGTCGTCACGTTTTCCTAGTTTGGGAGCCATTTTGGATAATGTTGGGGGGGAATCCCGTGCGGATAATTGCAGTGCCCCCTTTTGTATGCCCTATTAAAATAAGGGGGTTACGAATTTCCGGTCGGCCCCTGGCGCACCTAGTTTTCCTGAACGCGAATGAAATCTCACGCTACGCCACTGGTCGCGTGTAACTGGAGGTCGCGGATAATTGGAGGTTTACTGTATTTAATAACCTTGTAACTTTCCTGTTTTTTTTAATCAAAATAAATCCAATTTTGCATAAATATAGGCTACCTAACGTACAAACAAAACAACTATTTCAATTTGTCCGGGAATACTGTTTATCTGGGGGAATTTGGTGCAAAAGTGTACCTAACAAAGATTCGTGTTGTCAAAGAGTTAAGACGCAGAATTCTGACCGCTCGTAAAGAAACGGATTATTTAACGTGCCTCCTTGAGACTCGGCTCATTTCTCCTCACGTAGATGGTTGGTGGTTGAGTACCTGATGTTAATTTACTGCATTGTTGCAGGGAGTTGCATGGGTTGTTGCGTATATGATAGTGATGCGGTAAACCAGCCAAATTACTGGTAGTTATTATAAATGTTAGAGAGTAAGTAATATAATAATTACCATTGTGTGAAGGTGAGTATGGGTGCTGATTGCGCCATGGTCAAGGTTACGGAAGGGTTAGGGCATGGATGCAAGAGAAGATGCCAGTCGTGCAGTTTGATTTCATATAGTGGACGTGGATTGTGCAGGGTAAAATGAATATATCCGTTTTTAGAACAGGCGTTATAGGGGTTAATGCGTAATTGCAGGGAGTATTTTTTTAGAAAAAAAGGGATGTTACGTTTAATATAAGGCTGTAGCTGAGGTGGTAAAGAATTAAGAGTTTTGAGGGTGCTGGAGGTGTGAAACGGTGTTAATGCCACTACCATGGTGAATTTTTTAAGGGCATGGACCGCCTCCAGTGAGTAATTTGATAGAAGGTCAGGATTGGGGATGTGCATAGGGAGGTGTACTTGGTTTATGAAATTTCTTAGAAGGTTAATTAGCTCATCAATGGCCCAATGGCGCAAGCACCTCTGGATGTGTGTTGCAATGGATAAAGGACACATTTGAGTATAAATTGAAATACAGTGAAACCCCGATTCTACGTTTCTCATAGGACCAGCGGTAAAAAAACGTATGAAACTAGAAAACGTTAAATCGGGGTTACAAATAATCTAAGCATATTGTTCAAAAATTGACACTTGACGAATAATTATTTGAAAAAAAAATGTGTGATCTTCACTTGTTTTTTGCTTTGAGATGGTTTCAACTACAGCACGTTCAATACTAATAATTTTTTCTTAATTTGCTTTTTGGTTTACATTCAACAATGAGGAAAATGGCAACGAAAAATGGCCAGTTGAAACCAATTAAACACCATTAGTGGGTTGCATGGGCTGTATAGTCCACCCCCTCCACTCTTTCTCTTTGGTTCTTTTGTTGACATAGAGTGAGCAAAGTATCACGTGATTCTCCCCTCACTTGTAAAGGAAAAATGATTTTGATCTGTCTTTAGAAAAACGTATTATGCGGGATATAGGGTAACGTAAAATCCGGGATATTTTGACATTATCGGTATATGCAATTTCCACGGATCAGCATAAAATGACGTAGGAAGCGGGATAACGTACGAAACGGACAACGTAAACTCGGGGTTTTACTGTAGTTTCTTTGTTCGTACGTTTGTTGCCTATATTTGTGCAAAATTGGATTAACTTTGATCCGAAAAGTTAAGAAGTTATGTAAAAGGTTTCCTCTTTTTTGTGGCCACCCTGTATGTGTTGCTACTGCAAAATCAAACTCTTATATGAAAAGCATACTTTCTCCAAACAAGAAAATATACCCGATATGAGTAATTCAGACAATTTTTTTAATATTGAGAATTCCCTTGAGTTTCCTTCAACGGTTCATTTAACAAAATCATGTAATCTGTACGAGTAAATAGATTGTTTACTGCATATGCTGATGTTCATACATGTGCATTATACGCTTCCGGCTTAATGCACACCCGAAAAAAGTAGCTAAATTACTTTGTTACACTTCATAAATTCTGCCGTGTTTGACAGTCTGTATACATAAACCTTTACTGGAGCTTTGAGACATTTACTTCAACAACCTAACACTTTGTACAATATAAGAGATTCCCAAATCCATAAAAAGCTTTCCCAAAATCTAATTAGCCGGTACAGGTTGTTAGCTGTATGAAATAATTACCATCAATGTGAAGTTTAGCGAAAGTACATCAATTTGTTGCGATTAGGAGCCACATATTTCTTGCTTCGACCATGAGTGCATGTTGCTGTTTCAGGGTGTAAGTACCCGATTGCTAATCTAGCTTTTGTGCAACTAATAAAATCAAGAAACTGAAGCTGCTGCCTTTGATGAAAAGATGTCGAGCTGTATTTGTACAGAAACGCTTTAAGGAGAATTGGATGTGAAGTTGGAAACAATGTGTGTACACTTTGAGGAGAAAGAATTGAAGTTCGAAACAATTTCAGCTAGACTTTAAATTTTTCATAAACCTGCAATGTGCAATAAAGCTGCAGTTCCCTAATTTTAATTTTATTTAGGCTGCTATAATGAATAGTTTTAGAAAACCACTTCTGATAAGTGCTTCTGATAAATTTTATCACGTACTACGTTTGAATAATGAATTGGTATTTTTCAAGAGAAAACGAAATCTTGAGTTATTTACGAAAGATCTTATATGAAGCGCCGCCAAATTGCTTTTGTATAGATCTTAAATCAGATTCCACAGTGATATATAGTATTCACGACAAACTGTACATATGGATTTCTTGATTGCAATGTATGCATATTGCAAATTCCATCAGTTGCGAATTTCATTTTCAATTCATATAAGATTGCTTAGACTGTTGGGAAGAATTGATTGAAAAAGAAAAATTTATGTTAGGGAAAATGAAGTTTTGTGACCTTAATCCCAAATTTGGTTTTTCACCGATATTTTTTAGAAATCCATGCATTGATGCTTTTAAAAAAAATTTCATACGAGGAGGTATGCACACGCAGGTTTAAGCTTACTGCAGGTAAATTCTTTCAACTATATACAGCGTGAGACAGAAAAAAAACGATGCCAAAAATTTTAAAAATGCACTTCTCGACCAACCCTTCTCAGGAAATTCTTTCAAAAACTTTCTTGCACTAAATTTCTTATTTTCGCGTAAAAACTTAATGGAAATGCGATCTTTTGAGAGAAAACCATTCTTACAAATTTACTATGATTGAGCAGCAGACTGATTCGTCGGCTGTGCCACCTGCAGGCAAATCAGTGAAATAAAAATTATGCTGACGTGCAGCGCCACCTACATCAGGGAAATTTGAAAGATTAGTAACAAAAGTGCACAACTGGAAAATTTCATTAAAAGTATTGTATTTTTAATTAAGTTACAATGAATTATATTTTTGGCATCGTTTTTTTATTTTTTGGCTCACGGTGTAAACTATATATATAGATTTGTACACTGAGTAATAAAAACGTAGAACCCAATAAAATAATCGCAACTTTGTAAATAAAACTTCTATTGAAATGAAATTTGGCAATTACATAGAACAATAGTGTAGGAACAAATAATTTGTTCCAGATTATCGACAAATCTCGGATTTTTCCATTTTTCAACATAATGGTGCGCCAGCTCACCATGCTCGAGAAACAGTTGAACTGCTGCAACAGGAAACTCCCCAGTTCATCAGACCCAACCAGTGGCCACCAAACAGTCCGGACTCGAATACAGTGGACTACAAAATTTGGGGAGTTCTCTAGGAAAAGAATTACAAACACACCGGAGATCATTTTGAGCACATTTTATAATTCATTTTGGCCCCTACACTATTGTTCTATTGTTCTATTTCATTTAAATCGAAGAATTTTTCACGAAGTTGTGACTTTTTTATTGGATTCTACTTTTTTATGACTCAGTGCTGCCCTGTTGAGCTGCTAACATTGCAAGCTCACGTGTACTCAGTGTTTGCCGTTTTCAAGGGGTTTGAAGGTAATTAAGGTTCTGGTTCTTAACTTGACGATTATAATTAATTTTCTGATCAATAATATTTTTCATGATCATTACTAATGCCCTACAGTTTATATTTATTACAGTCCAGTTTTCGTAAGTAGAGGAGTTTCCTTGTTAAGTTATTGCTATCGTGCACTGTAAAAACAAAAGTCTGAATGTATGATACTTTAAGAGCCATATCCTTTAATCCCAGTATACCAACTGATTGTCAGTCATTTTGTGACTTAGGTATTTTAAGACAGTTTAAATGAGCTAAAATGAATTGTACACAATGAATAGGTCTTAATTTTCTGCATTGCCGGAAATTTTTTCAAAATTTTTCAGATACAAAATTCGTCTGAAAATAAATTTTTATTTTGTGTAATAAGGACATAGATGCTTTTCATGGTTCACAGCTAAAATGGACTTAAGTAAGAGGTTTATTAGTTGGACAAATGCTTTTCCTGAACATTATTTGTTTCGTTGAATTGTAAATTTTCTCTTGAGAGCTCAGGAAACAAAAGTTGGCTAAATTAGGTTAGTTTAGCTTATCTAAAATGAAATTACGGAGACAGATAAGCATATTTCATTAAGATTTGTCTTGAAATAAATAAATACAGCTAACGTTGAGCTTATCTTAAGTTTAAGGATATTTTATTTATGATTAGCCATTGTACATGTACTGTTCTATATATTCTGTACGTATTTAGGGTGATGATATACTAAATTTAACTTGTAATTTTCCTTGTTAGGCGTTAAATATAGAAATATCTTTCTATTAATTATTTCTGACGTTTATTTTATTCCATTGTGTTTACATTTAAATGCAAGGCATCAACTGTGCGAATTTTACTGTTTAACGGTTGTCTAGACTACAGAATTTATGATGGCATCATGCAGCATTTTGCATGCTCTTTATTTTGTTTTTTAAGTTACGACCACGTAATAAAAATTCGCAAAACGCGTTTTCACGATGTTGACGAACTGAATAAAACTGAATTGCATGTACACATAAACGTCACTCAGTTTTCGATATTTTCCAACACTATAATAGACTTTTGGCATGTGATCGTCATCTACTTCTTCATCTTTCT
This sequence comes from Julus scanicus, assembly GCA_034698625.1. Classification (NCBI taxonomy): domain Eukaryota; kingdom Metazoa; phylum Arthropoda; class Diplopoda; order Julida; family Julidae; genus Julus; species Julus scanicus. The sequence continues at coordinate 10,519 of JAQGBW010006132.1, forward strand.
CCCCCACAAAGATAGTGGCAGTTGATGGTGATAGATATTTATCGAAATATGTGTAGAATTGTCAATAACATCACTGAAGCGTATTTTTGCGTACTATATTGCTAGTTCCAAAACTGACACTTAAAACTGGGCTCTATAATTTGCAATATCCATTTACGATCTTGTCACACATCTTGCATTTAACTATTGTAAAAGTGCTAGTCACTCTGGACTTGACGTATCAACGGATGTAAATTCTTGAATTTTATGTTCAGACAACCGCATATCGATCTATGAAGCACTCAAACAGTCCCTAAAATTTCGTACTTATCTGCAGTTAATCACATACTCACGCCCATTTCACATGTGCTGATCCCATTTTTTTTAAATGATATCTTCTAATTAGCTGGATTTACTGCTAAGGGCAGTGGCGGCACTAGGGGGGTGCGGGGGGTGCGGACCGCACCGGGTGACACCATCACAAGGGGTGACACCAAA
>JAQGBW010006133.1:0-10995 GCA_034698625.1 Julus scanicus
AGCTTGGGTTTCATAACCTGGGGCACATTTTATCTAGGGTTTGTTGGTGCAACACAACTGGCTAACCTGGAGGTTAACCCGGAGTTATTTTTTAGCCCGAGGTTAGTAAACCCTAGATTTTAACTTCTGTTGGTGCAACCGGCCCTTAAATCGTGAGTCTAGACTCATTTTCACGATCGCTCAGGTAGCGGTTTAGAGCCTGGTTCACACTAGGCGAAAGTGGTGCACAGTGAGCGATGAATCCGTCTGCTAAGGCCGGATATGACGTGCGCGCGTGCGCAGTACCTGGTGATCCCAGATCACTTCACGTGACCAAAACGTCATCGAAGTCCTCCTGGTCTTGACGGAATCACTTTTGGTGAGCGAGATGACTTTTTAGATTATACATAGCGGCTATTGGCGTGCGGGACACCTTTAGCGGGAGCGCCGATCTGTAGTGCAGGAGCGTCCTCTTTGTGAGGTGCGCCAAGTGTGAACTGTCACAAAAATTGGTGATCCGTGAGCGAGAGCACGACGCTCTCGCACTGTGCGCCACTTTCGCGTAGTGTGAACCAGGCTTAGATCAAAGGAAAAAAATGAGTCGGCCGACGGCTCAGCCGTCAGCCATCGACTCAATTAAGACCTGATCTGACAGTTTGCACACGAACTGAAGCTCAAAAATACTGCAGATTGCAAAAATAAACGTTAAAGTTATTAAATATCTATATCTACATATTTAAGATAGATATGTTTTTAGAAATGTAGATCGTCTGCAATGCGTGAGTCTAAAAAATTGTGTAGATGGTAGTGAACCTACTTTGGTAGGAGCGCCATCAAAACGACTCATTGAAGCCGGTTTTTTTTAATATTTTGGTGGATACACTTCAGCTTCATTATCATTGTTGTGACATCATGGTTTTCGGCTTGTGTTTTTATGTTTTTTGTTTTGGATTTCATCCTCATTCCTCATGAGTCTCTTGGTGGAGACCTGGCTTAAGAGTGAAAAGTCTGTTGTGGGGAAATAAATTACAAAGGGATAATTCACAATTAGGAAGAATTGAGTTTCATAGAATTTCCAGGCAAACGTTGTCCTTCCAAAAGTGATGATAAAGGTCCAAAGCGTTTTCCCCTCCACGAGCGTGTGTCCTTCACACCTATGGTTTTTAGCAGACACACATTGTAACCAAATCGTGTCTCCCCCTCACCCTTCATTGTCACTTCTCTTCCCCGTGTTGATAAACGATGCAGCCACCGCCGGGGCGCCCTTGTTCGGACATGACAGCGCCCTCTGGAATCCGCACGATTTTCAGTTGCCATATTTCAGGCGAAAACAGTAGTCCTGCGTTCCCAATAAAGAGTGACAGTGACACGAAACCCCCCCTAAGACAATCGACACCGGACAAGAGAGATACGAGCCTCCCCGACTGCTTGGCTATGCAGGTCCCGCGTGGCACCCCCACGTCGGAATGCAAGAGCCGTTAAGCGCGATTTGAACTTTGACCTTGTGCAGGGGAGGGAGGAATGCCCGTCGCGGAACATGCGGTCTCCGTGTTTGTTTATTTGTTTCAAGTGGGGCGATTTGATTTGTGTTGCAGGAGGACCTGTTGATCCACGGGGACAGCGTGTACGACATCATTGACAAGCAGGACCACCAAGCGGTGCAGTCGGAGCTGATGAGGAGCGCCACCTCGCCGCTGGACGACGAGAGGATCTTCTTGTGCCGCATGAACGTCTCCCGCAACGCCAGGCGTCAAATGCGCTTCGGGGACCAAAAAGTAAGCAAAAAAAAGGGTTCATGCGGGATTTCTGGCTTCAAGAAAATGGAAATGGGGAGTAGTAAGTTCTTGCGGATGTCAGTTTTATTAACTATACCTCTACCGTGGAACATTGGATATAAAGAACTAATAGATTTTTTTAAATTAAATTATTATTTGAATTTTTGCACTCACAACTTGCCTATCTCATGCTGCCACCTGATGGCAGCGTGTGCAAAATAACGGCCATTTTTCCAACTTGTATATTAATTTTAAAAAATCTACCATTTCAAAGTGAAAAACAATAAGCCGAGGCCCTTGCAGATCCATCGAGCCACCCCAAACAATTCTAACCCCCACCCAAACCTCCCTCATTCAACTGTGAGTATCTTTGCAAGCCCGACCCATTGAAAAAGATAGGGTTGTGATTCCTCTATAAGTCGACGATCCTTAATTATAGCATAAGGCCACCAAAGGTGGTGCCAGAATTTGTTGGGAAAAAATGTTCTTAATTATGTATTCAATTTTTTGGAAAACATAGATATTGTAGTTTTTGTATTAGAAATGCTGGTAATTTAGCTTTGGGAACCTTATTTTTGCATGAAATTTTCTTCCATTCAACTAAAATATATCTTGCATACAGTGCATGTAAAGTGCCGATGAAATTTTTGTGATTGGTTTATGTGATTATTTTTTTTCTTCGTTCTCCAGGTAGTTTTGGTGCAGGGCCACTTCTTGAGTTTTCTGCCACTATGCAGCCGCAACGAGCCAGTGTTTTTGGCAACTTGCACCCCCGTGGCCATGCCTGAGACGAGGGAATGTGTGGTGCAGGGCAGCACTAACATTTTCACATCAATTCATTCCATGGACATGAAATTCGTGCATCTGGATAAAAAGTAAGGCATATTTCTGCAGCTAATAGTGTATTTTTTTCATAGAAATAAAGCACAAAAAAATATCTCATGAAACTTCATAAACAAGGGATCTGCTCGATCTCTCGTCATAGACCTCTATTGATTTCAACGATTCTCCAGAACCTTTGAACTGGCATTCTGAACCTGCTAAGATCTCACAGATTTGACAGGAGCCAATTCATGATTTCTCCGGGATGTGTTCTGATGGTGTTATAAAGTGTAATTTCCCCTCAGATTTTTGTCAGTTTGATCTTTGCTTTATAGCGAACTTGCTATAGAACGCTTTTTTACACCTAGAAGATTATAATCGGCGGGGTTAGGTCAACTATTATTTCATATTCTTAATCTTGGGCATCAAGATACGTGTCAGGTGGGGCCCCTCCCCCAAGTTCGATGCCCCCCTTCAAGGACTACCATCGTTCACGGTTAATTTTTGAACACCATTTGTTTCTCACTTTAAATCACAAAAAAGCACATTAAAAACTCTAGGAATGAAAACTTTTCTAAATATACGGTGTTTCTACGATGAGCGGTCAAGATGTGTTGCATATTCGTTTATTATTCGAAAACCAGATGTTGTACAAAAAAACTGAAATAGCCATTTAAAGAGCAGGAAATTTGCTGTTTTTCAACGTAGGACCAGAGTTTGTTGACACATTTATCACAAGGTTTGAAGAGATTATTTGTATTGTTGGCAATGCGGATATTGCCCCAAACCCGGAGGGCAAACGTTTTTGCATATGTTCGTAAAAAACGTGTATGTACGTACAATGTTCGCCTTGGTGGAGACGCGCCTTAATTTTCCTTCTCTCCTCTGAATGCGCACATTTAAAAAAAAGTCTATCACAAATCATTTTTGTGTCAAATCTATTTTGTGACAGGTCCTAAAATGTACTGTCCCCATTAACTGAATTGCTTTATATGTGAGAAGTAATAAAAAAAACATTACTGGCATAGTATGCAAAATTAAACACTCGTAGATTTGACCTCCACTCAAAATGTCCGATTTATACACTCGTATGTATTATACCCTTTTAAAACTTGCATTCTAATGGAATGACGTCACCTTCTGCAAAAATGACCGGAATACGAATTTTGACTTCAGCACTCCGAAGTTAAATTTAATAATTTTTTTTTTAATGCTGAACGTTTTAATGGGGTTCCCGCTGCCAAAGCTATTTCCTTCATCAGTTCAAGGTAGCGCCCCCTGTCGTCAAGCAAACCACCCCCACCTTGAGCCCCAGGAGTAAAACCGCAGCGGGGAAAAATGCGCCGCGAATAATTAGCAACATGAAATATGCTCCGCATGCAAATGGAGTTTTAATTGGTTTCGTTACAGGCTGTTAATTGTTCGAATAGAGTCCATTTTAGGTCGACGAATGGACGCCCCTACCGATGGCGGTGACAACCACCATCGGAATGCGTGGCGGGCGTGGGAAAAACGTTTTTTCCTCAAATTTCCGGGTTTATTGGAATCGTACGATCCAAGACGGTCAGTTTGACACCAAGGACGACTAAGATTAAGCTAGAAATAAGCGAGGAGTACACGTGATTTGGTACCTGGGCTTTTCGGACCTTTCCCACGGACACGGCCGGATGAACTTTTTCGAAGGCTGCGATGGTCGTTTGTCATGCCGTGCTTAGCGGGAAAACACGTTCTGCGCACTTTCAGGTTTTTCGAAAGTTCATTTTATGTGAACATGGTCAGCTTGAACTTGTATACCAAGTGTTTCCGGTCTTTACTAAAGCTCTCTGGACATTGAGCAACAAATGTTTATTGAAGGACCAAAGCTAAATTATCGACATTTCCCGGATTAATCGAACCTTTCAGCAACCCATGTTAGATTTTTTTTTGTAAAGCAAGTTGCTTCGAAATGCAACAAAACAAATTGAAAGTTCTTTCTTAGGAATTTCTGAATGTTTCCGGCGGCCATCAATGCTTCTTGAGAATTTTAAATGCATGGTTTCCTCAAAGTTGTGGAAGCATTTTGAAATTAGCCATTCTGGAATCGCCTACAAGGCCTTCAGAGCCATTGCAAGAGTCCATGCATGAAGGACGTTTCATGCATTGAAGGATCCAAAAGGTTTTGACCGTTTTGATGCCGTCTCTGGTAGGCGACACCAGCCCTCGCGTGAAGGAACCTAGTGACCTGTATTGAGTTCCACGATATTCAATTGTGCCCTAATGTCCTAAAGAGTTGATGACTCCATCATCCTTTAAGCCTTCTTGGACTTTTCTTATGTTTCCAACAACTTTTCTAACAGTTTCTTCTATCATGGTATAGACTTTCATTACTTTTGTAAGATCGTTGGGCAAAATGAAAAAAAAAAACGAAAAAATTCAACAAAAATGAGGCTTAAATTTGATTTTCACGAATCTCGATTCAGAACCGCAATATTGCGGAAACACGTTTCAGGATGGCCAGGCCCAGCTTCCTTTCATTTGAGGGCTGATTATCTCGTTAATTGTGGTAAAAAAAAAGAGGAGCAGTCGCTATTTACATATGATTTTTCGCTCAAAAATCAACTAATATTTGTTAGGCAAAAATAGGGAAGCCACAAAAGTTGGGTGCGCTAATTGGCGCCTTCAAAGAAAACCTAATGGAGTTTGCATGTCGGTTAGGATGCGTGAGGCACGTTTTGCTCATTGGGGGTAAGAACGTGGATTCGCTATTATTGCAGCCACGCCCTTTTCACCTCTGACCCCCTTCTCACCTGTAGAAGCTTTTGAAAGGCTAACCCCCGTACCACAGTTGCTCAAATCGCATGAGCTTGAGACCGAGCTGAGTCTCAAGTCCCAGATGCATACCACAACTGCACAGAAAAATTGCCAAGACGAGCTCAAGACTGACAAGAAGCCAAATTTGAGACTCAAGCTTGAGTTTAGGCTTGAGTTTTGTAGCTTGAGCTGCAGTTTGTAGTTCCTGAATCCCAAACAACTTTATATTGTTGTTTTTCCAGACTTGTTTGTCAATTTACCAAATAATTGGGATGGTCACGCCATTAATTTTAGCCGATTTGAATAAAATCGGTTGAAATGAATACCCACTTCATCATTTCACACGTTTCATCGGATTTCATGCCAATCTGTTTTTGAATCAGTCTTAAATTAACTTCTTGACCATGACTATTAAGTGATTGTTTTGAGAATTATCTTGAATGTTTTCTTGAGGATATAACAGGAAAACTGTTTTTCAGTGATGTTTTTCGATTAAAATAAAATTGCGATTCATGTTTGTTAATTGTATTCAATGGAAAATTGTAAGAATAGTTTAAAATGTATATTACAAATAGCGCACTGAATGATTAATAGAAATACCATTAAAACATGTAATCATAAAATGTATTATTTTGACAAGATGACATCATTTTAAGTTCACGGTTGTGGGAAAACAAGCACGGAAAGGTGTTTTTGAATGTTGACACTCCCTAGTCCATATTATAGACAAGAAGAGATTTAGATTAGGAGCGTGGGATTCACCAGGATCTGTGCAGAATTCCAAAAACTACTAAGGTTAGACTGACTGCGTTGTAACTTGAAAGAAAGACAAAGAATTTGCATCCCGGATGGTTTTGCTACAGGTTTTGACGAAAACAATATAGGTACCTTGAAAGTCATTGGAATACATTTTATTTATGACATCCTTAGACACGTCCCTGTCAGCTATTTGTGATCCCAATCACTGTCTTTCATGGTTCTCACTTTTACCACAACTTTATGGGGTACAGTGGGACATGTCCCAGCATACCCCAATTAATGTTTTTGGAAAATATTTGTATGTTTTCTCATTAATCATAACTTCAAATAAAAACCATGTTTAAATTTATGTTTTAAAGTAAAAATGGTTCTCAATTACAGAAAAAAAAAACACATTTGGACAAGTAAGCAGTAAAAATATGAAAGCTGCTGTGATTACGGTTAATTTTAATCGTTTTTGTAATTTATACTTGAAATTTTAAATTGACGTGCTGAATTAAACACAATTAATCAATGTGGTGTTCTTTTTCTTGTAAAATTTGTCTTAATTTCCCGTGGACCACTGTACCCCATGCCATGCCCCACTGTGCCCGGTGTAGGGGCACAGTGGGACAGTCTGCGTAACCAACTTTAATCTTTTTTAGCAAAAAACTAGTAGCACTAAAACGATGACAAAATGTATACAGATCCTGAATGCTTGTATATTACTGTGTTATTCTTTTAAAATGCTACCAGTTAAATATTTTTCTCCCAAAAAAATGAATTCTAAAAAGTGTATCCACTGTGCCCCGGTCTCCCCTGCTCATAGGGTAATAATAACACATGTACTCGTTTGATTTATTTCAGCGGTGAATTTCATCTGGGGTACACAAAAGATGGCATTCAAGGGACATCTTGGTATCAGCTTATTCATTGGGAGAACATCAAGGAGGCACAGACAAAACACCGGATGAGTAAGTAAACCTGGTACTAGATTCATCCTCAAGTACCTTAAATCGGTACATTTTGGTGTATCAACAGTGGCATTTACAAGGGATGTCTATTTGGTATCGTTGCAGTAACCCAGGCTGACCAAGACCGTGCTTGCATCCTGCTGCTAAGGCTACAGTCCCACACTGGCTACTGGCTGTGGATTCATGTGGTTCTTCAGGTGAAGGATAACATGGAGGGCTCTCAACATCCCGTCATCGTGTGCACCAACCAAGTACTCAGGTAAGGCCATTAATTTTGATAATCGTAAACACGCCCTGCCAAAAATGAACTTAAGAAAAACTTAAGTTTTGAAGTAAACTGCAGTTTGGACGAAATCTATGCAAAAAAAAACTTAAGAATAACTTAAGTTTTTTAAAGTTTTTCTTAAGTTCATTTTTGACAGGGGAGGTGTTCAATGTAATAAAAATGCACCTCTTGCACTTTCTCGTACTGGATTTGTGGGCCTGAACCACAGTTGCTCAATTCGCATGAGCTTGAGACCGAGCTGCATCTCAAGTTCCAGATGCAAACCACAGCTGCTTAGAAAAATTGTCAAGACGAGCTGAAGACAGCCAAATGTGGGGCTCAGGGGCTCAGGCCCTTACCACAGTTTCTCAACACACTGCAGCTCAAGCTTTGTCTCATCTAAACTGCATCTCAAGACACAGCTCAGTCTCAAGCTCATGCGATTTGAGCAACTGTGGTACGGGGGCTAGTCAAAAAACAGAATGTGTATACATGGAGTCTCATCCTTTATGTGCCGCCCCTTATGGAGCGGGTGTTGCTGGCACCACGTGCGTCTTTTTTAATGGATTTCGATGATAGATTTCGGGTTTGTCGAATTTGACCCCGCCGCCCAAGGTGTTCCTAATATCGCGAGTGGGACGAGTGCTAGAAGATGAGTGATGAGTTTATGGCATAGCCCTTCTGGTGCTCGCTCATCCATTGTAACGCCATCTTTTTTTTTTTTCTTGAATATCAATTAAAAATGCACGGGTTCAGAGCCCGACTCAAGGTATACCAAGGTTGGGGAAGTGAAAAAGAAAAAGTATTTAGAATGTTGTTTAGGTGCCCTTGGGTCCGGGTTCTAAGTCCGTCTTCTGTTCCCTATGTGTTATTTGTGGTCCATCACTTACCGTATTTTACGGACTATAAGACGCACTTTTTTCTTCAAAAAATTGCCTCCAAAATTCAGGTGCGTCTTATACTACTTGTTTTTTTAAAAAAATTGCTTAAAAATTAAGGTACGTCTTATAGTCCGTAAAATACGGTATTTACCCATACTTCCTTGAGTAACCACATGTTGTCTCCCAAATCAATGTTTGGGCCCTCTCTGGTCTTGGATTGCTTTTGGCCCCTAGCACCAACCAAATCATGTGTCATGGACTCATGATGTGTACCATAGCGGTTGGGATTTCAAAAAACGTTCAGAAAATGGTTTCTCTCGATTAATCTTTACCTTCGACTACAACCTTGGGGGGGGGGAGAACAAAAGGTGTCACATGCACTTGACAAGATTATGCATTTTGTTTTTTTATGTTTTAGCCACCGTTGTTTTCATTCCCAATTTTGGGGCAAAATCGAGGGGCCCCACTGCTTCTGCGGGCGATTTTGACTCATTTGAAGATAGGGGCGTTAATGGTTTGTTTTGGGGAATACTTTCACTTTTTTTTAAGTACGCGTCCGCCTGAGGGCAGACGGGGAAACTGACTTGTGTCCTGCCCACCCAGACGCTCCCCTCCATGGAGCTCTTTCGCCTTTCAAGACAGTAGCATTCTTCGCTAATTTTAAAGTGTATAATTTTGGAGGCTTTTGCAATGTTAGGAATTTCGGCGATTTTGGCCGAGGCGTGTCCGAACGTTTGCCCTGGGGCCTTCGTGGGCTTCCGCAGCTCACGCCAGTCGTTGCGTATATTAACCCATAAGTACATCGATCGGAAACTACTTGAGAAATGGAACAAATAGGCTTAGCACAGGATACAGGTTTAGAATAAGCCTAAAGATAGTTAGCCAAAGAACCCCTTAATTTATGTTGTCTTTGTAGTTAGATGTATTCCTATGAATAAACCATTTTTATAGTGTGTGAAATCATTCAACCTGCAACTTGACTCTATAGTTTAAGGACGTGGTAACGTCACAGGATTCTAGCTGAAAATTTCCAAATCGATTTTCAGCTAGGGTGAAATCCATTTCGTGACCACATGGGTAGGTTAAAAATATGCATAAATGACTCCAAATCGAGCCAACATGTAAGTCCAGGCAACTAGATTCTTAAGTTCAATTTAAATTAATAAATTAATTGGTTGCTCATGGGCAATGATCGCATCGCTATGGAAGATTACATTAATGACGTCATTTTAAACAAAAAATGACAGCAACGTCTCAAAATGTTTCAAATTTTCGTGCCTACTGTATATGACGACACGATTTTGACGTCATGGCTTAAGCTATTGCATTCTAAAACTGGAAAGTATTGTGGATTTGAAGGACGAGGCCACTTTTTGGGCGAGTCTCGCTGACCCAAAGGGTCAACGTGAACGGTTTCTTTGGACCGACTTTTGAAAGTTCCCTAACTTCCGGCATCGTTCAGGGTCGCCAATGTCCTGGTGTGGGAATACCCCAATCCTTCATGGAAAAAAAAACCGAGTAGTAATTGAATCAAGATCCTGGTTGAAGAGAGTCATTCATAAAGGACGTCTACAAAGTTCCATTCTTCCAAATTCTGTTGAAAACAGTTTATTTGGAGGTTTTAACAACCTCCAAACATATGGAATGACTATTTCATATATGGAAAAAACAGATATAATAAATCATTAATTTTTCCATTTGGGGATTTTTAATGTAGTATTTTAATAACCATTTATAACAATAATATTAACAAATAAAAATTCTGTCATACAGAGGTATTGACTTAAAAATTACTTTTAATTGATTTTTTTTTTTAATCAAATCTGTTTTCAAATCCGTTCGATTAAAGTGGAAATGGAGGCTCAATAGTAATTCCTGTGGCGTTGCTATTCGTATCTCTTTCTTCCCCCGTTCCAATTAATTATATCTGATAAAACTACAAATTGAAGGCCTAATTTAGGGATGCTTTTTTTTTTCCTCTCTTGGTTATTTATTTCGCTTATAAAAAGACGATTATTTCGATGTCTCGCAGCGCCAGTTCTCTTTTTCGTAGAGGGAGGCACACGAACAACAAGATGGGGAAAAACAAGGTGGAAGTGGTTTTTTTTTTTGGATTAGAAGAGATGTTACCCGAATTAAATCGTTACAAATGAGGAAATTAGGGAATGTTGCTCCCCGGGCAAATGCTGACCAGAACGGAAAATGGGCGATAAACGATAAGAAATATGTGTATACAGTATATGTTATGCTTGAAATTACGCCCTTACCACAGCTTAATCTCAAACGTAAACTCAAGTTTGAGAGTCTCATATTTGGCTGTCTTGTCACAGTCTTGACTCTTGAGCACGTCTTTGGCAATTTTGCTGTGCAGCTATAGTTTGTTAAGCAATTGTGGTAAGGGGCTTACCCAAGCTTGAGGTTAAGCTTGACTGTAAGCTTAGAAAAGGCCAAACTTGAGCTGCTGTTTGGTGAGCAACTGTGGTATGGGTGAGAGTCACATTTTGCTGTCTCGAGCTCGTCTTGGCAATTTTTCTGCGCAGCTGTGGTAGGCATCTGGGACTTGAGACGGAGCTCGGTCTCAAGCTCATGCGATTTGATCAACTGTGGTATGGGAGGGAGTCTCACATTTTGCTGCCTTGAGCTCGTCTTGGCAATTTGTGTGTGCATCTGTGGCATGCATCTGGGACTTGAGATGGAGCTCGGTCTCAAGCTCATGCGATTTGATCAACTGTGGTATGGGAGGGAGTCTCACATTTTGCTGCCTTGAGCTC
>JAQGBW010006134.1:0-10995 GCA_034698625.1 Julus scanicus
TACTTCTAGGCTTTTTTTTCTTTCAAAAGCATGGTTTTGAAAACATGTTGTCGATAACAGTTTGCTTACCAAGTTTTCGATCAATGTTTTAGCAAACTTTTAGGCTGTTTTCCTTTCAAAAGCATGGTTTTGAAAACATGTTGTCGATAACAGTTTGCTTACCAAGTTTTAGTCTTAATGTTTTAGCATACTTCTAGGCTTTTTTTTTCTTTCAAAAGCATGGTTTTGAAAACATGTTGTCGATAACAGTTTGCTTACCAAGTTTTAGTCTTAATGTTTTAGCATACTTCTAGGCTTTTTTTTCTTTCAAAAGCATGGTTTTGAAAACATGTTGTCGATAACAGTTTGCTTACCAAGTTTTCATCCCAATGTTTTAGCAGACTGATTTTGCAAGGTTTCCCATTGGCTTGGCAGGAGCGTCATCATTTTAAAACCTTTGATCTGTACTTCCTGCTTTTTTGGTATTTACACCTCTGCTTTTGGAAGCATGCTCCTAAAAACATGTTTTCGTGTTTTCTGCTTTTGCTCCGTGCTTTCGTTGGTGTGGACCCGGATTTATACGTTTTGAAAAGTTCAAGACCGAGAAGAGCACTATACCCTTTAAAATGAATTGGATTAAAAGCTTATGCAGTGAGAAATTAGCAATTTCCTCTTTGCACCAATGTCTTCTCGGATGTTCTCGATGCATTAAACTCTATTTCACAAATTTCCATTACGTTACTCGAAAGTCCGTCCATAATTAGACTACATCTAGTGTTCATTAAACTCATAAGCAATAGCCGCTACGTTTAATTAAACATTTGCTAATGTCTTATTAATAATTAAGTTTATCACGGTGCGCATATGTTCCTTACTAACATCACTTAGTTGTGCAGTGTATAAAACTGACAGATCTTCATAATCGTTGTTTTTATATTAAAGAGCAGATGCAGATCATGTGACATTGTGACACGTACCCAGTTTGTTTGTTGATTTTTAACGTTGGCTTATTTCTGCAACTAAGGCTAAACACCAACGCCTGGGGATGAGCCTTCACCACCTACCTGGGAATTTTGCCTAAGAGGGAGAGGGGAACTTCCGCTTCCTCTCGAGGGGTCTTCAACGTGGTACAATCAACACCGGACCTCGGTTTAAACTCTCATCCAAAAGAGTCGCCTCTTTGGGGGAGTCATGCAATTTCAACTAAATTTCTTCAACAAAAAAATTTCCACTAAAAATTTGCAACTAAAAAAAAATTACCTAAACTTGGTTCAACTTATGATTTACACCTAAATTTTTAAAAATTTATATTTACAACTAAAAAATGTTAACTAACCTAACCTAACTCAGAAGAATAAAAACCACCTGATTGATGTTTAGTTTAATAAACCTAGTTGAAAATCTGTTTAGTTGAACATAGTTGTAAATCCTTCAGTTGTACCAATTTAGTTGAGTAAATTTAGTTGAAACTGCCTGCTACCAAAGAGGTAAAAATTCCCACTGACCACAACCGGGGAGCGAACCCCGCATTTTAGGATCACTGAGCTCACTCAACCGCCGGCTTCGGCATACCACAGCTGCACAGAAAAATTGCCAAGACGACCTCAAGACAGCAAAATGTGAGACTCTACAACAGTGGCTGGGTGTCATCTCAAGATTTAGCTTAAGCTTGCGATGCCACTTAGAAGAGATGTGGCTTGAGCTTCAGTTTATTGAGCAACTGGTACGTGGCTACTTGAAAAACTAAACGATACCACTGTGATGTAACTGCACAAGGTCTAGAGCTATCAAGATTCCCTAACTTATTCGAAAAATAACAATGTTCAGATTTTTGAGGATTGAAGAGTCTTCCTCGCGCAATCTCGCAGAAGTTAGATATAGTCGATCTTTTCAAATTAGTCCTCCCTGAAATAGTTACGCGTAACACTTAAATCTGCCATAAATTTTCATTTTCATTTCATGATCTGATTTTTTCCCCCAAAAAATCAATTCGCCACCCATTCGTGGCGTTCCAAGAAATTAATCTTTGGCTTCAGTGGGTTGATACTGAGATCCGGATGAATGCTCTCCGGATAACTAGGAAAGATTTAGGTTTAATTACCCGCACTTTGTATTTTTTTATTTTTTACTCTTCCCCCCACATCCACACTCATTGGCCATCAACATATATATATATATCCGAGAGCAGTTTTCTTCTCCAAACATCTGAGCAGTTAATTTAATATGCTAATTTCTTTTATGAACCCTCCTGTTTCTCGCGATTGCCCTATGTGGTTGGAGCCATTTTTTTACCTATCGATAAATTAGGAAGTCTCAGGTGGAAGACGGCACCGATTTCTTTAAAAGAACAATACCCATATTAAATCCAACCCACCACACGCATTTCATAAATTATATTTGCGCTTCAAGAATGTTGAATTGTCCAAATCTGGTCTCGTCTCCCCCCAAGAGAGGTTGTTCCTCCCGTGCAACGTCAACCGTGAAATTAAAGGGGTACTCTTGAGGGATCCCTTCCGTTTCACGTCACCTATCCCAAACTATTATCCTCAGCCCCTTTTAGCGCCCATACCTCTCCTTACCCCCCAACGAATGATTGCTCATGGTTCGTGGATTCACGTTTGTGTGTGGATGGGGAATGAAACATCAAATGAAAAAAAAAGGCAACAGGATTCCTTTTTTCAGTACCCACAAACATGTTGTGGCGTGTTAAAGCCACACTTAGTTGAATCCCTGCAACAAGTCTATTTTACAGTTGAAGGTGGGGTAGTGGCAGTGACAGCTTGCATATTGGCACTGTGGAACTGCAGCACCTCCTATTTAATTCAACTTAGTACCCTACAGTCAACAAATAAATGTCATATGGTAAGGGGGAGTTACTCTAAGAAGAAAAGGTAGACGCCTTGAAATCAACCACCTATTTAGCAGACTAGGGTCACTACACCATATCACTTGATATTATCGATAACATTTAATACAATGAGTCCTTTTTTCTATAATTCTTTGTAATTTAATTTAGTCTTTAATTTATTTAATTAATTCTTTCGCCATCCCCAGTTAATGAAAAAGATAAAAAAAATCTTTGTATGGAGCTGTGCGCTATATAGTTCTAGCAGAACTGTGTTTGACTGTTGTGCCCATGCACAGCTGCAAGGGAGAGAGCACTGTTGCTCCCGCAGTGCCGACGCTTGATTTTATCGATAACATTTACTATATAGTCCTTTTTTCTTTAATTCTTTCCAATTTAATTTATTCTTTTATTTATTTAATTAATTCTGTATCCATCCCCCAGTTATTAAAAAAGATTTTAAAAAATCTTTGTATTGAACTGCACTTCACAGTTCCAGCGGCACAGTGTTTAACTGTTGTGCCCATGCGTACTTTGGAAGCTGCACTCCAGGCTTGGAGTGAGAGAGAGCACTGTAGCTCTCGCAGTACCGAAGAGCAGAATCCTACTAATTGTTGGTACGAGCTGCCACTAGGTAGTGGTAACGCTATCAGCTTTCACTTAGGAGACCTGGGCTCAATTCCCAGGTTGTACACCATGACTGCGGTTTTTGTGGTTTTCCACAGTTGTTTCCAGGCTAATGCCATGAGAGTTCCTCTAAATATCAGCTGCAACCATGCTCCTCCCTCTCTACATATCTATTACAAATTACCAAACAATCCAAAAATACTAATACCAATTGCCAGGTGGGCTGAGTCCCACAATGCAAGTGAGCCCTCTTTCCTCTGCCCTCTTTTTCGCCATACCTCTCCTTACCCCCAAAGAAGGATGGTCCATGGAAAGGAATTGGGATGCTACCTTGTGTACTAACAAATATTATCATGAAATAACCCCACATTTTTAAAAAAGGGCGTGACAGGCTGAGTCCTGTAGAGCCTGGTTAGATTTAATGATTGTCCATGGTTTGTGGATTTACGCGTGTGTGGATGGGGAATAAAACGCTATCACAAAAAGGGCTACGTGATTCCATTTTTCAGTACCCGCAAACATGTTGTAGCGTGTTAAGCCGTACTTAGTTGAATCCCAGCAACAAGTCTTATTTTAAAGTTGTAGCATTTCCCGAACCGGCAGCCGTATAAAAGCAGGGTTGATTAGGCCCATTTGACAAGTGTGGCCATGGCCAGGCAAGCGTACAGGCGCAAACTGACCGCATGCCAAGAATGTCACGGGGTCTAAGAGGCAGTCTGCGTGGTGACAAATCATGTCCACTTTTACGGTCACCCCCTTTTTCATCTCTTTAATTGTCAGCCAACCAACCCTTCTGTTTGGGAGAAATATGGTCAGAATCTAATTTCGTTTTCCATTACCAAGGCGCAAAGACCTACTTGGGGCCATTCAAAAAGGACGTCCTCAAGAAGTGGGGAAGTAGGAGGGAAAGGATCTGCTGGTATGTGGTGACCATGTGGACAGGGGGAGGGGAAAGCCATTACAAATAAGTTATTTATTGACACTATGAGTCTCAGCTTATCTCATCATGCATTTCCCACCTCGAGGGGAAAACCGAGGTGGGAAATTCCATTATGGACGTCCACTAATGATGGCATGTTTCAGTTTTTGGATTTTCTGTTTGAACTTTGAAAGTCAGTGAAAAGAAAAATGGACACCGGAAGGCGGAAAGTCGAGAATTAAGCCTAAATTTGTGTTAAACACCAATTTTATGCTGGAATTGCCCTTTGGGGTTAGGAAATTTCAGGAAAATTTGGTGGAATCGGTAGCGACTCGGGTGCTTGAAAATTTATGAGATGAGCCTTTCTTACACATTTTCTGGACATGGTGCCGGGAAGACCGGTATGAGGGTCTGGGCTAAGATGGACACGCAGGATGGACATGTCGCTGAGCAATTGCCGTAGCCAGACTATTTCTTCGGCCGCATGTGAGGCCGCCACATACTCTGCTTCAGTGGACGATGTCCCCACTGATGACCGCTTGCGACTACACCGTGCAACAATGCTCGATCCAATCCAGAACACGTAGTGTGGCTTTACCAGGGTGTGGGTGCGGGGTACAATTTGGGTATTCTGGCCCCCCTCGGAGATTTTAAAAAAAAATGTTAGTATCAACAATTAGATGTTGAGGATTTAATCCTCACCCTAACCTAACCTAACCATCATCTAACATTTTTTTCAAATTTCGTGGAGGGCCAGAACACTCAAAAAAAAATCTTACGTAGAAAAATAAAGCATGACTTACATGTAAAATCCAAATTACGACATCTTCTAACATTTTTTTTTTCAAATTTCGTGGAGGGCCAGAACACCCAAAAAAACAAGTTAAGTAGAAAAATAAAGCATGACTTACGTGTAAAATTCAAATTACGACATCTTCTAACATTTTTTTCAAATTTCCGAGGGGGGCCAGAATACCCAATATATATTTGCACCCGGTATAATACCGGGTGCAGAAGGAATTTTTGAATGAATTTCGGGGAAGTTCTTTTTGAATGGCCCCATAACCCTGCATATTGATTTTTGGGAACATGTTAACAGAGTGCGTCTTTATCGAGGTTCAAAACCGCAAGATCTCCTCGTCCGGTGCATTCCAAGAGTCTTCACTATTTGATATTTGCCTGGATCGTGTTTTTTTAATATATTTTTAATTTAAATAAGCATTATCAAAACCACATGCCTGGCACTGATATCGATGTCAACGCTCGTGGCTTTATTTCACAGATCTGGTTCATTAACATGATCTTGACTTTTACTGTGTGTTCTGTCATTTTTGATTGCCAAGTACGACTTGTTCGCTCTTGCGTGAAATCCAATCAGGAATTCTAGTTTTTATGTGCTGATGATAAAACTGAATTTAACAAATTAAAAGGTTTGGAGAGTACCACAGTTGCTTAAAAAACTGAAGCTCAAGGTTGACCTCTTCTATTTCTAAGCTGAATTTCAAGCTAAGTTAAGCTAAAGCTTGAGATCACACACATTTGGCTGTCTTGAGCTCGTCATGGCAATTTTTCTGGAACTTGAGACGCAACTCAGTCTCAAGCTCATGTGATTTGAGAAACAGTGGTACGGGAGTTACTTTTGGTTGTCTTGAGCTCGTCTTGGCAATTTTTCTGTAACTTGAGACGCAACTCGGTCTCAAGCTCATGTGATTTGAGCAACAGTGGTATACGGGAGTCACATTTGGTTGTCTTGAGCTCGTCTTGGTAATTTTTCTGTGCATCTGTGGTATGCATCTGGGACTTAAGACGCAGCTCGATCTCAAGTTTTGCAATTTGAGCAACTTTGGTACCAGGGATACTCTTAATCACAATTAATGCACTTTTTGTGTAATCCTTTATCAAATAAATAATAATAAATAATAAATCAGTACCAATATCCACGAGTATAAATTACAATGGTACTCGTAATCGGTACTTCTGCACATGAGTACATATTTACTCAAGTTTGATTACTCATTAAATTCACATGACTATTGATTACACGTACTCTACTCGTTACATTCCACTGCAATCTTAATCAGTACTCCTACTCACGAGTACAATTTGAGTTTGTTCTACCCAAATGTCCTGCGGTATAAATGGTAAAACTATTTTCGTTTAAAATAAACACCTTAGAAATTGAAAATGAAATACACCCCATATAAGATTTCTAAATTTTCACCGACTTATATCTGGCTTGTCAAGAAAAAATATCCCGCTGGCTTTTTCTACTTTTTGAAAAAGTAATATATTACAAAGACAACCTTTTTGATTTGCCTGCTTTGTTGTTTCTGCCTTCATTTGAATTCAAAAAAAGAAGAAAAAAAATGTGGAGTTCATCCCTCGCTATTTTTCAGCCACCCAGAGAAATCCTCGCTGCAAATTATTGCATTATTAAATGAGATTTCAAGACGTGATTTATAACGAACTTAAAATGGCGAGTCAATTGAACCCCAAAAAATAATTATGACTATTAGCAGTGGGTCTATGACACCGCCAACATTTCAAATTAAAATTTCCACAGGTTTCGTATAATAATGAAGAGATATATAAAAGGAAGTGCAAGTGGACGATAATTAAAAACAGCTTGAAAACGCCTCGCAATCAAGATTTTCATGCAAATGATAAAAGTCATGCAGTAGCTTTAATTATTGAACATAGCAGGTGGAATTAAACTTCCATCTTCAAACTAATGAAGAGGACATATTTTTGGAAAATTATCTACTCTCGAGAGTATACCGCCTAAGAAATCGTTAACATATATTTCGATTGTTATGCCCAGAGCTGGGCAAATTGTACTCATCAGTACGAGTACTGACTACGATTCGTGTAGAAGCATACTCTATAGTACAGTACAACCTGTCCAAAAGCATAACCTCTCTAAATCCATAAAATGGTTACCCGTGTCTATATGAACCTATCCAAAAGCATAACCTCTCTAAATGCATAAGACGGTTACCCGTGTATACATAAACCTGTCTAGAAGCATAACCTCGCTAAATGCATAAAATGGTTACCCGTGTATACATAAACCTGTCTAAAAGCATAACATCTTAAATGCATGAAACGGCTACCCGTGTATACATGAACCTGTCTAAAAGCATAACCTCCTTAAATGCATGAAATGGTTACCAGTGTATACATGAAACTGTATAAATAATTCCTATGTAAATGCATAACCTCTCTAAATGCATGAAATGGTAAACCGTGTATACATGAACCTGTCTAAATGCATCCTGTGTAAATGCAATAACCTCTCTAAATGCAAGAAATGGTAATCCGTGTATATATAAACCTGTTTAAAAGCATAACCTCTCTAAATGCATAAAATGGTTATTCGTGTATACATGAACCTGTCTAAATAATTCCTGTGTAAATGAATAACCTCTCTAAATGCATAAAATGTTCCGATCCAGACACTTGGGACCCGTATATATGAATGAACCTGTCTAAAAGCATATTTTTCACGGGTCCCAAGCGTATGCATTTAGACAGGTTCTACTGTAAAAGTAGAGTCACATGAAATGAGTAATTAAACTTGGCCAAATTTGTACTCGGGTGCAGAAGTACCGATTACGATTACGTACTCCATAGCATGCGTTGTATCGTAGCCAGACTCGGGGTGATTTGTACTCATGGATACGAGTACCGATTACAATTGCTGTAGAATCCTACTCTATAGTATAAGTAGAGTACGTTTTAAGTACATTTGCATTTAATTACTTTTGTACTCGGTACTCTTCGTAAACGTTACTCAAATCCCTTCGATGTACTCAACCTCACAACATGATCTCTTCATTCTTGAATAAATGTAAAGTTAGCTATTTTGTCCAAATATTATGACGTCATGACACGCCTTAGCCTCTGAGAAGTAAAGGTTGATGAAAAATTGGCCGCATGACCCTTTCCACTTTGGGGATTGGCTACAGGTCACTGCCCTATTCGAAAAAGACAACTTTCTATGCACCACATCTTCCTTTGTTTACACGTCCTGAACTTAAACAACATTATTCACTGGCAAAACGATACATTTCTTAAATTGATTCTAACTTTTAACTTTATACAAAAATTTGTTAATTGGATTAAAAACTTGTATGACTTCGTGCAGACACGTTTCAACTAAAACATGTTTTATGAAAATTAGTCATTCTTAACTTATTCCACAACTTTAACAGCTAGATTCATCATATTTTCAAAAATGTTTAGACATTAAAGACAATCTCAAAGATAATTGGACCAGAACACATGGATTTAAGTCAATGCACACCAAAGTTTTCATTAATCGAACGAGTAAGAGAACATTCAAGATGGACGTCTTTAAGAGAGGGGTGGAGGAGGGGGGTTTGCTGGCATGTGGAAAGGAGGGGGAAGCAATTATGGCACTTATGATGGTATTGTTCAGTTTTTGGAGTTTCTTTTTGATTGAGTTTTCAAGGTCAGTGACGGGAATTTGACACCGGAAGGAGGGGGTCTGGGCTAAAATGGACAATGAGTAGAGGAGGTGGGGTCAATAGTGAAAGAATTTCGGGACGTCCTATTTGAATGGCCCCTAGGCTATGAGGGGGAGGGGGGTTAATATTTGAAGAAATTTCGGGGACATCCTATTTCAGTGGCCCTATGTAATGATTCCAAGGCTATGAGGGGGGAGGGGGAGTTAATTTTTGAAGAAATTTCGGGGACATCCTATTTGAATGGCCCTAGGTAATGATTCCTAGGTTATGAGGGGGAGCGGGAGTTAATTTTTGAAGAAATTTCGGGGGCATTCTATTTCAATGGCCCCAAGACAATGATGTTTAGGTTATGGGGGAGGTATTGGGTGAAATGGGCACCATGGGTAGGTGAGGAAGGCAATTTTTAAAGGAATTTCGGGGACGTCGTTTATGAATGGCCCTTAGGCTATGAAGGTAGTCTGGGCAGAAATGGACAAATTGTGGACAAGGAGTAGGGTAGTGGTCAATTTGTGAACTTAATTACGGTGACGTCCTATTTGAATGGCCTCTAGGCAATGATACCTAGACTATTAGGGGGGAGGGGGAGAAGAGGTTTGGGCTAAAATGGACATAGTGTGGACAAGGGGTAATACCCTAGGCACACTATGTACGTAAACTAGTTTAAGTCTGCTAAACTACATTACCTTAGGTAGTGTGTCCATTCTTAGTTAGAACTTCGTTAGTGTAACCAAGTTTTAGAAACAAGTTTAGCAGGGTAAACTAGATTTAATATGGGAACTGCAATCCCATGATGCAATGCACTAAACAAGATTATATACAAATACAGCGTGCACACACAAAGATAACCAGCTTCTAGAAAGATAATCCAAATTAGTGCTAAACTAGTTTAAGTACATAGTGTGTCCAGAGAATAAGCGAGGATCAATTTGTAAAAGAATTTCGGGGACGTCCTTTTTGAACGACCCCTAAATGCAGTCCAACATAGCGTCTCTATTAGCAGGATGAAGATGGAACTTCCCAAAGTACGCACCAAATAATGACTGCAATTTGCATTTGGTTTCACCGACCTGGACAATGCATAATGAGGCCCCCATTTTAAGTTTTATGAGGTGTGAACTACGTGGTACGAGGTTTTAACAACGCTCACCTCATAAAACTTTCCTACTTCAACCCACATATCGTCCTATAATTCATTTTAAAAAACCCCAAAACGATCGGAAATCCGCGCACCTTACCATCCTTAATCAATCAACCCAAATGCCACGTCCTTTTATAAAAATTCACAGTGCCATCCCATGGCCATAACGAGCACATGTCCGCCATTTTCTTACCATGAAAACTGAAAACACCACGTGTTTCTGCAGTTGTTGTTGTGGTTGTCACTGGTTGATGTTGATATGTCTCCTAAATGTGATACATTGAAGGGCAGTAGGGCGTGTTTCCTCCTGATTTGCTCCGATGACCCTTTCCACGTCTACCTCGCAGGAAGTTGAACTGTCGAAATGCGAGGTGAGGGGATTTTAACTTCATGTACTTCCGGTGTGTTTTGTTCTTACAAACTTGCATTGTGGTTCCCAAACAGCCGTTTGAGGGATTTCGTAACAACATGTCGGTATCCCTTGACAATCATTTTTTTTGTGTATTTGCTAATTGCCTAATTTACATGTTCGTGAAAAGTACCGCAGTCTTGGAAGTCACCTGACTAATTGATTGGTCAGCGTGATCCTAGCAACCCTTGAACCCACGACAAATTATTCATAATCGATGATAACCTTTGTTAAACACGGTCATGTTCATACAGGGTGCGCCCCCGAGTCCCCGACGTCCCCAAAATTTCCTTCTAAAATTGACCCCCCTGACCCTGTCCATTAAAATTCGAGTTAGCAACACTTTACCGCACAAATGGCGCAAAATTCAAATCTTGCGTGAATTTTGGGAGACCCTATAAAATGCAATTTTATTCGTAAAATAAAATATCAAGGAGTGATCCATAAATTATGTCACACTTTTTTGCCTTTTTTTAAACACCCCCAACCCCTTTGTCACAAATTTTACTACACCCCATCCATAATGATGTCACAACCCGTCGATTTCCTCCCCCCCCCCAAATTATTTTTTAATAATTCTATATTCTT
>JAQGBW010006135.1:0-10994 GCA_034698625.1 Julus scanicus
TGGATGTATATATTAAACTGCTTTCTTCAAATATTACTCTTATATTTATTTCCTTTCTGTATTATTTCCACACATAAAGCCATAACATGTTTAAAAAAAATTCTAGAGCAAAGAACGCATTATTTGGATTTACATTAATCGCAATGGGAAAAAATTGATTCGGTTAACGAACTTTTCGGTTCACGAACAGGGTCGAGGAACGGATTAAGTTCATAACCCGAGGTTCCACTGTGTATGCATCTTCTTACAATATATGACGTCATTGTGAATCATATATCTGTAGATTCCACCTGCTCTATTCACACGATGAATTAATGTATTTTCAAAAGAAAATTAAAGCTCACTTTCATGGAAATACAATTCCTAAAGTTGTGTAAACACATGTGCATGAATTTTTCATCGATACATCTAGACTGATTTTAGTAACAAAAAAGCTGCACCATAACTTGTTCATAGCTTTTTTTTTGTTTTTTAAAAAAAAAATGCATATAAGAAACTTCAATTTTCGAGCAAAACTACCACAAAATAAGATAAACACGATATTTAGATAAGTTAACGGCAAGAAAGTGGAAAATTTACATTGCATCACTTAGCAACAATCATTTAAAATTAATCCTTTCGTTCGAGATAATCTGAAAGTTTTTGTAACCACCAGTCAACTTCTGCAATCAGGACAATATATATGTTATCAAAAAAATAATAATCAACGCATCCGCGTACAAATCTTCAATCACCCAAATCTCAACAGTTTTCTGCCCTGGAACAACGCCCATCATTTGGCAATTTTGTGAGAATATTATGGAATATGGTGCCTACATTTTCCAGGCTTCAATTAGTCAGAGCAATTGCGAGTCTTTCATTGATAATGCAATTCATGAATTTCATTGGAAAGTGAACGATGGAGAGAAAAGAGCTGAGAAATTCAGCACGTTATAATAGGGTGGGACGAGCTGCATTTGAGAGTATATATATATATATATATATATATATACGGTAGCAAAAACTTCAGGTTAACGCACCAACGTAGCCTCTTAATCGATTTTTACGAAATGCACAACCAGATTTTGGAGTCTTGCCATTTTGGTAGAGTTGGTATTTGGAAATTAAAATTCAAAGCTGTGCGTATATCAGAAATATAGCGATGGTGGAAAAAATATGTTAAAAATCTCATATAGACCATCAAGTTTAAAGTTTTTCAAAGTATACTGCTATTGCCAACAGCGAACTATCAACATCCTTATCGAGGCTAGAACAATTAACTTTGGCATTTATTTCCAAACTTTTAGCAATACTTGGCGTGTGTAAATACGCCAACGTTTTTAATTACTTACAGAAGTCCAAATTGAAGTTTCAAAACAAATTAATCGTGCTAGTAAATGTGTCTGCATTACGTGCTTCATCAAGAAGAAAATAACATATAATAGAAATTGTTGGATTCCAGTTTTTCCCCCAAGAAATAGACATTTAGCAAAAAAAAGTAATTGTTTGGCTTGTATAGAAAATTTCAAATTTTTTTTTACCTATACATTGATTCATAAATGTTGTTCTCGTCGTTTCTTTTTTTTTTCAGAAAAGACTTATTTATTTTCAAACTATTGTACGTTATCTGAATAATATTTACCACAGATTTAAGATTAGGTGCTGCATTCTCAAACACATTATGGAGAATTTGAAAGTGATCAATAACAGGAAAAAAAACTGTTAGCAGTTACAATTTTTGATTCGGTATTTTGTGATAATGTTATCTTGGCAACTGCATTTATATAAAAGATAAGCTCTATATTACTCGGAAACTTTTAAGCCTACAATATACACATGACTTTGACATTGTATTCGTGCGCTACCTAAACATTATCTGTTTGTCCAAGACTATAGTTCTTGTTACAAAATCGTCCTGCTAAGAAATCAGGAAGCTTAAGGGCGGTCGTCACCAATTTCAAGAGATTATTTCCCTAGAAACGTCTATAAAAAACATGAAATCCCAGTTCCTCGATTGGCAAACAGAAAACCCCCCAAAACAAAAACATTACACATATTAAGGCAACGTAGCCAAACTTTTGCCATCAAGCAATACCACAATATGGGTTCAGTGCTTCGTGTAACTATGAACATACAGATAAAACAGCAGGAGTTGTCTCCAATTATATGATACACGAGTGTATAAAAGTATTATCATTTAAGCCATAATTTTATCAGCTTACAATACGATTATCTAATCGATCAAAAACCCTCAATTTTTTGTTTAAGAATTTTAAATTAATATCTGGACTTCGAATCCAGTTATTAATTCATAAAACATATTGACACCAATATATGGGTATGTTTTTTGACAAAATGCTCCTATATAGGACTCTGATCACACCATCAATAACAATAATGATGAACATATATTAAATTATTAACATAAAAAGAAGAATATATAACATGTAAATCGTTCTTACTGGTATTGTCAGCGTTCTTCTTATCTTCAGTAAATACTTGCTCCTCCTTATTATACAAGGTAAGCTGACTACTTCCAATACCGTCTTCCATCGTTGTGCTACATCAGGTGTTGAAATTAATTAGATAAGAAACATTTTACCAAGGTAAAACAACGCGAACAGTTAGAAATCAAAAATTCATTTATCAAAATTAAGCCTTAATTTGAATTTCGAAAATCCACTATTTTCCACGGAACGAAGTCACGTGACTTCGTTCGATCTTGTCTCGAGATCGAACGCAATCACGTGAATTCGTTCTATTACGATTTTCTCTCGAGATCGAACGCATCACGTGACACAACTCTGCACAAGATAAAGTAATAGATTTGCAACAAAAAAAAGGTCAAAGGTTATATCATTTACGCTGCTGCTGTTAATAAGGGAGTACTTAGTTTAAAAGTATTAATACATTAATAGTCAAGCTAATGTTAATTCTCAATGAATTTCAAAATAGAGAAGTACTTGAGTTCAGTGTTGGGAGTAATTGAGTACATTGATGTATTTGAGTAACGAGTAAAAGATATTACTGAGTACAAAGAATAATTTGAATACAAAATGCACAAAAGAAATTGAATACAAATGTATTCAAAACGTATGAGTACAATGCACTCGATCACAAAAATGTACTCACAATGGGTGATTACAAATATCCTCGAGTATTCACGTAATCTAAAACTATGAGTATTATCGCAATCTGAAATTGAGTACAATGTGGTAATCGAGTATGAGTAGAAATACTTTTAAGTAAGTAATTGAGCAATTTGAGTAACGAAAGTGAATACTTGAAATGAGGGTCATCCTAAAAGTTAATACTGTGTGACCTTCGACATTCCTAACCAATTGGTGTCCTAATTTTTACATTTCTACAAAATCCTTTTGTTATTGAATGTTCTGTTTTTTTTCCCCTTTAATTATCAAGATTCCCCTTTATTTCTGTTCTCATATTCATTTCGAATTATTAAAATTGTAATTATTTCTGCTAGTAATAAAACCTTAAGTGTTTAAAATAAATCGAGTTCACTGAACAATACTTTTGCAATCCACCTTACTCGTACTCAGTAATCAGTACTCATTCATCGTACAAGTACCGATTACTGATTACAATACTATTCATACTATGGATTATGATTGCACAGGTACTCGTAATCAGTACTTCTGCACACGAGTACATTGTATATTCGCCAAAGTTTGATTACTCATTTCATATGACTACTGATTACATGCACTCTTACTTAACTATAGAGTACAATTCCACTGTAATCGTACTCAAGAGTACAATTTGCCAATCACTGCTTGAGTTTAAAAATTCCGAGTTAGCAGAAAAGTTTGCCCAGGGGTAGACTGGCTACTTAATTAGTAAGAGGGAGCGTTAAAAGGTCAATAATCCGGTGTCTAGCATACACAATTTGAACTTGAAAACAAAACATTGTTTATTGATTTTGTGGTCCTATAATATTGCAAATTTTACTACAACATTTGCTAAAATTCTCTAAGTTGCACACCGTAAGTTCGTCCCCGATTCCAGTGCGTCAATGGGTGAAGAATGCAACCTTTGAATAAAACACAAAAACAAACGTTCACTTACCTGAACAATGAGCACTACTTACAAACAGTAATCCGATATTTAAAATGTCGACCCCATAGGGGTCATAAAATATTTAAAATACTTATTAAAAACTCAATTTTAGTGTCTTTTTTTTTTCCAAACGGAGCCTATATTAAGTAAGCATTGTCAGAGTTTTGATTCGCCTAGCATTGATAATATTCCTGCCAACTTTGGCCTCACCAACGACCGAGTAAATTCCTAAATGCCTCGTTGCGAAGATAAAAGCTGTGGAGCAGGTGAAACTTGCACCTGAATTCTCATTGGTACAGGTGAGTGGTTAGACAGGTATGCAACGACCGGGAGGGGTTGGGCTAAATGAACCATAGTGTCATTTTGGAATGAGATAAAAAAAATAGCTGGCAATTTCAATAGGGAATACAATAAAAAAAAACTAAATATAATCACAAACTTTTGAAATGTATTGAAGGTCAGCAATATGTAGTGAAAAAAACCCAGCTTTATCTGTTAAAATTGTGACGCCATGAAAGGGAACACTATAATCATAGTATATAAAAATAATAAAAGTTCGATATAATCCTACTTGCAAGTATAGTGGTTTAATACGTCTATCAAATTCAGGTGACCCAATCCTGAAACTTGCTGATTATAGTCTAATAAAGTTATAAAATTTTGATAACTTTGATAAAACTTTGATATTCTAATACATTCTAATTAGTTTGAAATATTTAAATTTTGAATTAAATAAAATTGAAAGCCATATTACCTTCATGTACTCTTTCAGGTTTTTGAAGGCACATCTTCGTTTATTGTTGTAATCCTGAAACTATTTCAAAATTTGAAATTACTTTTTCAGTACAGATAATAAATATATGTAAATCTAAAATTTATGTTGAAAAACGAATACTCAGGCAATTTCATTTTACTTGAGGTAACGAATGATATAAGTATTATATTTAAAATAATTTTCAGAAACATAATTTTCAGAAACAAAAATACTTTCGTGAAAGTTTTGCGGTAGTATATAGTATGTAGAAAGTCATTTTTAAAAATAAGTTTAATGAGATTTTGAATATCAGAATATGCCACAATGGGTAAACTTTTAAACTTTATATAACTTTTTTATTTATCAAAGTTGTAGCTAAGTGGTTCTGGAAATAACGTCCAAAAAGGGATTCTTAGGCTACTTTCATTTTACTTGAGGCAATGATATAAGCATTATATTTAAAATCATTTTCAGAAACAAAAATACTTTCGCGAAACTTTTGCGGTAGTAATATGTAGAAAGTCATTTTTAAAAATTAGTTTAATGAGATTTTTTCAAAATAAAAATATGCCACATAGGGTAAACTTTTAAACTTTTTATAACTTTTAAAAGCTTTTTTTACGTTTCAAAGTTGTTGATAAGTGGCTCTATAAATGAAATATCCAAAATGTGCGAAATATATAAGTTTGTAATAATCTAATCTTCATTTAAGTCGAAAAAACAAACACAGGTAACATGAACAAAAAGAAATTTTATAAAACATAATTATCAATAGATAAAAATAAAAAAAAATAAAAATAAAATTTGAGAAAAGTAAAAATAGCCTCTTGAATCGACATAAAACACCACTCCATGAACATCCAATGTTATACCAAATAATATTTTATGTCATGATATGAAAATGAAAACAATAAACAGGAAACATTGTCAGAAAAATAATAGAAAAATTCAAGGATAGTATTAACACTATTTACTGAAGTTTGGACTTTTTTTTAGAGTAACAGGTTGTGGCAAACCAAAAATTAATTCAAAAAAAGATGAGGAAAATAAACTTCCCTCTAGAGATGTCCTTCAGTGGTTGGACAAAGTTGGCAATAATCCTTGTTTAATGACAAAGCAAAAGGAAAATTTCCAATCAACCAGCAGATATTAATCATTATAGTTTTAATGACGTCGTATCGGCATTATTTAATTTTAATTTATCTTTAATTCAGTTATTTAGTCCGAATACTATTTAATATTCAAAACTTAATAGCTATTAAATAATTTTGTAATAATGTTAGATGGAATTGGCCAGTCATTTTCCTGACTGAATGCTGAAAAAAATAGCTAATTAGCGTCTTGGCACATTTCCTTAAATTACATTTAATGACAGCAAACAAGAACACAATAAAAATTGCATTAATTAATCAATATTGTATAGCATACGAGGGAATTCATATAAATTGTTTATTTTTCATTATATTTTTATTTTTTCTTCAAATGATTTTGACTGGCACATTTCTTTCTATTTACAAATATCATCACGATTCCATAAAAAACCATTATGGTAGGATATCGCTTTGAAGTAATTCAAAAAACCTCGAAATTGAAAACTTAAAATTTCGTGGAAACTTGTTGGTAGATCCACAGCTTGTAAAAAACAAATCATGTTTAGTATGGTTAGTACAACAATACTGCTGTGGAACATACGACGTAAAATCTCACAAAAACACAGCACCTGAGAAGGATTACTGTACCTTACTCGTCTTCATCACTTTTCATTTGCAATTCTTGTAGCAGGACTTCAGGATCTTGGTCACTGTATTTTAAGATTTTTTCTACTGTTGAAATATTTTCAGCGCTTAAAAAATTTTCCTCCAGGGATGATGAATTCGTGTTTAAGATTTCATTGTGATGCCTTAAGCGGTTTGCTTTATCGTGGATTTCAATCACGTTGTTGCTTTCATCAGAAAAATCTTCTTCATTTTCCGGATATTCTCCAGAAAAGTGAGATTCTTGGCTAGGTCTATCTTGTCTCATCGGAAATGACTTACAGGAACAATTTTCAATGAGTTCCACCATCTTCTTGAAGCTTTTTTCTTCAACATTCTCTGGACATTCCATAACGACCTAGAAGAAAACAAAACAGATGTCGATATTAATCATTTAAAAATTGGTATTTACGAAAAATAATGTGAGTACAAATGAATTAACAACAGTATCATTAATTGAAGCTTTTTATAAAAATGTCATCTTGAGAAGTTTGAGAAGGGATTTTTTTATAGCTACATTTAAAAGGGCTATGAACAAATTCAATTCAACTCGGTACTCTACAGTCAGCAAATAAATGCCATATGGTAGCTGGGGGTCGTACTCAATTTCAGGAGATTGCTACCCTAAGTCAGTAGCGACTTAGTCATCATTGTTAGATTGAATTTTTTCTAAATCAGGAGAATCGCCGGGTAGGCTATTCCATTGGCTAATCGCATGCAAAAAAAAGGACCATTAGTAAGCGTCCGTCTTGGCACGAAGCTCGGTCAAAGGATTTGAGTGATTATATGTCTACCCCTCGAGTGCTCGTTAGGTGTTAATATATATATATTTGAATTAAGAGAAAGATTAAACCGTTTGAATAAATCAAAGATAACTTTTCGTGTCTGGACTTCAACGTGTCCCAATTTAGGGAGTGGAGCATTTCTGTCACACTCGCGGAATGTTGATAACTGCCCTTAACAAATCTGGCTGCTCTACGCTGGACCATCTCTATATATCCTGAATATGAACCATCCTGCGAGGTTTCCAAACGGGAGCGCAATATTCCAACATAATGCGAACCAGAGTTGCGTAGACAGTTTCCGCTACATTTACCGCACATTCTCGAAATACGCGTTGAATGAATCTAAGGCGTTGGCTCACTTCACCAACCAACGCTCTTACCTTTAAATGTTTTTACAAATGTCTAAAGCTTACTTTACTTTTAAAAACGACTATTCATGCTAATTTTCAGATAAGAAATGCAAGAACTAGTGAAAAACGTCCTAACTTTAAAAAACGATCTTTTCAATTCAGGAAAGAACAGTCGAAATTCGAATTTTAGAATTTGGAACATCAAAATAGAAAAAAGAACTTTTGCATGTGCGGCCTTCACGTGCTCCTTCTTGCACATGAAAAAGTTCTAACCACATTATTAAGACAAATCCCAGCAACAGAAGCATTTGAATTAAAAATGGAAATTCAGGTTAGTATATACATAAAGTAAATTTCAAAACTAAAAACAACTTTTCTGCAATAATTTGACAATGTATTGAATTAAAAAAAGTTAATTACTGTTGTCCAAGCTACTTTGTTGGGTTGACAACTATCGCAATAGTAGAGAAGATCATCTCCCGGAGTTTTTGGAATAGTTCCTGGCACCGAAAACGAAAAGCAGGCGCCAACGCAAACGTTATTAGCCATTTCCTAAAATAAAAGTGAAACGAACTTTCCATGAAATTGCCATCACGGCAAACATTTCATTTCAAAAAATGAATCTAGATTACTCACGATAGAATGGCACCCAGGATGACTGACAATTTGTTTTATTGGAGTTGGTCGACACCAAGAATGTTTTTCTGGATACAGCATGATATTGTGAACCTGTGATAAAAAAGACAGTCAGCGACCAATGCATATATTTTAATAGTATAAATGAATCGATTTTAATATTTTATTTATATTTATTACACGATAATATGGAATTAGGAAAAGCAAATTAGAATTAAACGCGCTTGCACGTGCAGTCTTTGCACGTGTTTGGAATGCACCAGCATGAGAAATGTTGCACGTGCAGTCTTTGCACGTGTTCTATTGTTAGTTCTATTGTTATTGTTCTATTACCAAATTTAAAATTTAATCACTATATCTGTGCTTCCACAATTTGTTCTTGGAGTAAAAAACATTTCAGTTTAAAAGTTAGACCAAATAGTTTTCTCTGATAATTATTTATTGAGTGATCCCACACGTGTATATACATGCCATTATGCCCACCTTGTGCTCCTTGGTATACATTTTCACATACGGTGTTTCATTGTTGCCGCACACCAAAAGTGGAAGCAATAATGCTAAAATAGCGTAACAAACGATGCCTCTCATAACGCTCAGATCCTAGAAAAATAAAGAAAATTCATTATAGATATACAGGATGGGTAGTTCAAATGTAAAGGTTAGCCTGCCATGTTCATTTGGCGAACCTAAGATATCGCCAATGGCTCAAACGTCCTAGGGGCACAATTTTTCCAAAAAATTGTATAATTTATGGGACCAAAGTAACCAACCCACATTCCAGCTACTTCAAAAGGAAATTTCCGCGCCTTATTTAATTTAATGCCTTCTATTCTACAGTGGAACCTCGGTAAACCGAAAAGTTCGTTAACCGAATCAATTTTTTCCATTGCAATTTATGTAAATCCAAATAATGCGTTCTTTGTCCTAGATATTGTTTTTAACATGTTATGGCTTTATTTGTGGAAATAATACAGAAAGGAAATAAATATAAGAGTAATATTAGAAGAAAGCAGTTTGATATATACATCCATGATTTCCAACATTATAGGAAATAAAAGACACCCACGTGGTGTTGTCATGCTGACGTTGCTGCGAATCCAGTAAAAAAATAGCACCAGTTTGAATCTGTGACGTCGTAGACACGTGCATGTGCACTGATGTGCACATGCTGTTCTTAATCGCGTGTTTATTTAGAATTTTATTGTTCTATTGTTGGAATGTTATTATTTTTGGAATTCTTGTTAAGTTCAGTTTCTCTCAACTTCTTATCGTTTTAAATAAATAGTTCGCATGCAACTTATCGTTTAATTTAATTTGAAGTCATTTCAACATCCAAAAATCTAAAGAATCAAACTGACAGCACAGCCGAGCTTCAATCCAATGACTGGAATGAGGGTTAGTGTTAAAAAAAAACACATTATTTCAATTAAATACACTAATAACTAATGTATAAATAAACACGTTAAAATGATCAAAATATTTTTATAAATAGACAGCGGGATTTGTTGATGATGTAACCCGATCTTTTAATGGCTGGCAGCATTTCCTCTAACTAACCTTCAATGCCATGGAACTAACTATTCTAACTAATATGAAAAAGTATAAACTCTTAATTACCAACTAAACTCTGTACTCGATATCTTTCATAATCAGATATATTTCCGATATCAAATATCAGGGAAGTTTAAAATATTCAAAAGTACAAGTGAGAGTAAATTGGGAAGAACAATTTGACAGACACATTGCAGTAAATCATCATCTTTTCATACAATATACGCATTTTTGAAGGTTTTTTATGTGTGCCTTTCTTCCTAATTGAATTATGAAAGCTGCAAATTTCCATGTGATGCAAACTTAAACTCAAAAGTAGTTGTCGCAGTTCACAAAGGCGCTACAAGTGATAATCACAAGTTCTCCTTTGTTGGAGCCCCTGCTTCCAAAGCCAAGGACAAACTGATAACTAATCATTTCAAACTTGTGTAAAAACAATAGTTCTATATATAAATGAATACAATATATATATATATTTTTTTTTTACGTTTTCGCTTACACGTTTCAGATATAAATCATCGAGAATGGCTGGCTAAAAATGTACAATGTTTTTCAGAAGTCAACCAAAGTCAAGCTCAAGGACTAAACTATGATACAATAATTTCTCAATTTAACGTTTCAATAAAGAAATTTGAAACGTGTATATATAATTTAGAAACAAGTCTTTACAAATATATCACCATCTTTTTTTATGCATATGGAATATCGTAAAACGTTATTATTTTGGTACAGTTTCTGGCAGTGATGAGCAGTAATTGAGATATTACTGAGTAAAAAGAGTAATTTGAATACAAAATGTGCAAAAAGTAATTGAATACAAATGTATTCTAAACGTATGAGTTCAATGCACTCGATTACAAAAATGTACTCACAATGGGTGATTACAAATATCCTCGAGTATTCACGGAATCTAAAATTATGAGTATTAACATAATCTGAAATTGAGTACAATACATTGTACTCTTCGAGTATGAATAGAAATACTTTTAAGTAAGTAATTGAGTAATTTGAGTAATGAAAATGAATACTTGAAATGAGGGTCATCCTAAAAGCTAATACGAATGTGTGACTTTCGACATTCCTAACCAATTGTTATCCTAATTTTTAC
>JAQGBW010006136.1:0-10992 GCA_034698625.1 Julus scanicus
GTACAAATTTATAATTGGTTGACCGTCAAAGACGTCCAAGTTTGAATCATTTCAAACTTTTTCGACGTCTTTTGAACTGGCGCAATTCGTCAGAAACGCGTCATCATGTAGGTTGGCACGCATGCGCAGATCGAGTGACGGCCGGAAAAAGACGTCGGTCGATGCATTGTGAACCAGGCATTAGTTTTCAAGGAAGAGTTGAAATTAAAAAAAATTCCTAAATTTAAAAAAAGACTTGCTATTTACAGGTTCCTTTCTCTATGTCGAGGCTAACCACTGTGTTTGTTGCACAAAACACTCCTTTGGATGTGACCAATCACTGTGCTGCTCGAGAAACCGTCACATTTTTCACATTGCGACCTGGAGACTATGTCGTGATTCCATGTACCAAAGCACCCGATTGTGAAACCAAATTTATTTTGAGGATTTTTACGGATGAACAAAGTACCATATGGTAAGTTGGAAAAAACAATTTGGGTCGTCAATGTATTTTGAATTTTAAATTTTTACAAAAAGGCGTCAGTTGTATGAGGCACCGGTAGGGTTCCTTTTTGGAGCGCAAGTGGCGGTCAAAATGTTTTGCATATTCGTTTATTATTCGGAAACCAGATGTCGTACAAAAAAACTGAAATAGCCATTTTAATGAGCAGAAAATTTGCTATGTGTTGGGATAAATGTTGACACATTCATCCCAATGTTTGATGAGATTGTTTATACCCCTCTCGTAAAATGCGTTCGGTTGGCTATGCAGATATTGCCAAACTGCAAGTTTCACATCATCGTCTGTTTGGAATTTGTGACCACTCAAGTGTTCCTTTGTGGACCGAAGAGATGAAAATTGCTCGGTGAAAGTTCGGGTATGTATGGCGAATGTTTCAATGTTTTCCACCCAAACATGTTGATCTTGTGGGTTGTGGTATGGGCAGAAAGGGGACCTCTTTTTTGTCAGTTACAGTCTCGCGTCCTTTCTTAAAGTTTAAACACCACCTCTCTACCGTACATCATGAAACACATTTGTCACCATAATCTCCTAACATTTCACTATAAATTTCACTCGGTTTCATGCCTTTCAACACTGAAAAACGAATA
This sequence comes from Julus scanicus, assembly GCA_034698625.1. Taxonomy (NCBI): domain Eukaryota; kingdom Metazoa; phylum Arthropoda; class Diplopoda; order Julida; family Julidae; genus Julus; species Julus scanicus. Next base: position 1,090 of record JAQGBW010006136.1, read on the forward strand.
AAGCTTCGTTGTTCCTCTCGCGTGAACACTTTCAAGTGAGGCGCCATTTTGGTTTTGATAGTTTGTTCGAAATTCTGCATGAATTATGGTGCCATGTAGTGACCTAAAACCAGAATTTCCTGCTCTTTAAAATGGCTATTTCAGTTTTTTTGTACGACATCTGGTTTTCGAATAATAAACGAATATGCAAGATTTTTTGACCGCCCAGTATTATTGCAGGGCTTGGCAGAGCCGACAATTGGTCCAGGTTAAATCGCACGTTTTTATCTGTAAAATCGCTTCCTCTTGCTTTCTGACAAGGAACCCTACTGGTGGCTCATAATCAATGAATTTCAAAAGAATTGCACATATACATATGGTATAAAGTTCACTGAAGATGGACACATTTAGGGCGCGTTCAATTTGTATCCAGTTCTCCATCACCAATAATTACGCCCATATAATCAATGAGGGGTCATCTTGTAGCTTAAAGTTGTAATGTTACTTTATTTTTTTGATAATTTTTTTTCAGGGAAGTCAATGATGATAACTTAATTTTGCAAAGCATACCAATAGAAAGTGGAGAAGATGATTTCAGATTGTTGGTGGGTGTTTGAAATAATGTATTTTTTTGCAATTAAAATTAGATATTGTTGGAAATAACCTATTTTTGATTGTAGCGTGAAGGTAGAGCGATTTTGGCAAAGTTTACAACGAAGGTGAGCATTTTCATCAAACATCTGTTTAGCTAAAATTATAGGGCGTTGGAAGGTTGGGTTTGGATACACCTGAAATGATGTAGTTACACCTTCAGAGCGCAGATTATATAATCAGCTAGGGTGGGTACATATGTGGGGAAAAAATTGTTTTTGGACAAATTTATTTTCTCAATAATAGCTTTTTTCTGATAAACGCTTCATGGATTATTTGTGTAATGTTTTCAATACCCGTGTTTATACCAGCCTAAACTAAACACAGGTATTGAAAACATTTTACCTAATCATGCCTTTATACTCTCCCCACACTTTTTTTTAAAATAGTCATATAATTAAGTACATATTGATGTCATGTTTATAATGGCTTAATTGTGACAGTAAATGTAATACTGAAATACCACTTTTTTACAGTTTCCACCCGAAATAGATGCACATGGACTTCAAAAAATATTCAGGCTATACTGGAAAAGTAAATATGAAATATTTATTAAAATTTAATTGCATATTCCATATTGAAGGAAAGTTATTAATTACTATACCAAAAAATGAATTTTGTGAATTTAATACCGATAAATTATACAAATCTGTATATACACTGTGAGTCATAAAAAAGTAGAACCCAATAAAAAAAATAACAACTTCGTGAAAAATGCATCGATTAAAATAAAATTTGGAACTTGCATAGAACAATGGTGTAGGATCAAAAATGAATTATAAAATGTGTTCGGAATATTATTACACAAGCCCGGAGTCTAATACACCATTCTTTGATGACGAATCGATTGATTATACGCTGGTCGAGTTCGATCCAAGTATTCTAAATTCGAAGTTTATAGTTTTCGATATCATTAATCTTTGATTTGTGAACCTTTTCCTGGAGAACTCCCCAAATTTTGTAGTCCACTGGATTCGAGTACGGACTATTTGGTGGCCAGTTTTTGGGTTCGATGAACTGTGGTGTTTCCCATTGGTGAGCGAGCACCATCATGTTGAAAAATGAAAAAATCCGTAATTTGTCTCTTGTCCGGAACCAGTTTTTTGTTCCTACACTACTGTTCTATGTAAATGCCAAATTTCATTTAAATCGAAGCATGTTTCACGAAGTTGTGATTTTTTATTTGGGTTCTACGTTTTTATGACTCACCGTGTATCTATAATAAGCATATAATATACATAACATTTAAGCATATGTTCTTATAATTCATGTGAATTTGTTTATAACTTTTTGAATTTGGCCTGTGTCACCCATTCACAATATATACTACATCCTTCAATGAAGGATATTAACATTTTTGCCATAAATTTTGTTTTGCATCAGTCTAGTAAACCATGATGTATTTTTATTACAAATCATAGCTCTACTTTCACTTTCTGAAAAACCGTCCTTGGAACTTTGCCGTTCATTAATTATGCTGAGAGACGTATCCTTTTTATAATTCCTATTAATCCGACAATAATTTTGATTGTATACGCAAAGAATTTCTTAACATTGGGATTTCAGAATTGCATAAGTGGGCGAGTTGGACTTAGCGATGTACCTGGCATAATGAGAACTACACACCTGTGGCAGGTGAGATTACATTTTTATCCTTAATTGATGATAAATATTCAAGGATGATATTATTTTTATAAATGTATGTTTCATTTAGACTGCTTTCCTAAAATTTGATGAATCCAGCTCAGGGAGGACAAGCAGCTATCAGTTTCGTTCCTTGTTGTGGGAGGCTGGTAAGGAACACTTTTTGAAAATGTCATGGCAATCTTCATTAATGGCATAATTGGGAAATTAGTTTTCATTATAATTAATTAGTTAGTCAAAGCTATGCAGGTTCCTAATAACTTTAAAGGTGTATTAAAATATGTAACACCCAATTCCATAGCAATTAACTTAAACAAATTTGAATGTGGTTGCAAATTGCTGCAGTTTTAATTAACAATTATTAAATTAAAGAGTTTTGAAAGACTGTCAATTTATGTCTTAAACGTGTTAGGAACAATGTAAATCCCATAATTAAATTATACCATTTTTAATTTATTTAAGTGGCAACTAAAATTGAATCATGAAATTACTACATGCATGTACATTGTCTATTTATCCCAAACAGAGTCAAATTATTACGATTTAATTTAATAATTATAAAGCTTATTTAAAAATTAAATCCAGAAGAACCTGTATAAATGCATAAGCTTGGGACCGGTGAAAAATATGGTTTTAGACAGGTTTTGCATTTAGACAGGTTTATTTATATACACGGGGTCCCAAGTCGAGACCAGCAGCACAGTTGGTGCATAAACCGTTAAAAAAAACCGTTTTTTAACCATTTTAACGTTGCATAAACCATTAAAAAACGTTTTTTAACCATTTTTGGTAAAAACGTTTTTAACGTTTTATAAAACGTTGCATAAACCGTTAAAAAACGTTTTTTAACCATTTTTTGGGTAATAAAAAGACGACAAAAAGACGAGTTTCGTAGCACTTTGGAATATATAAAGGCCTTGGTAGGAGCGCCTTAACCATAAAACAATCATTGATTTCCTTTGATTTTCACCGCCTCTTGAGCGATCACCAAAATATTTCATTGAAACACGATTTAATGAAACGTAGTTTGCAGAAGTCTGGTGAGCATCCACATATCACCAACATATTTATGAAACCCTGTATCATTTTGGTGTTTCAGCTAGTGTGTACTAGACATTAGAGAGGTTATTCATTTACACAGGATGCATTTAGACAGGTTTTACTGTATGGGTAGGACGATGAGTGGATTGATAAATCTTTACTCAAAATCTATGAAACTGGATCGGCCACATAACAAACCAAAGCATTGTCCATTGTTCAAAATCTGTGTTGTCATGTCGTGTCAAGACATGACATCAGCATTAATCAGAGTGATTAGTGCAAGTAAGTTAACTGGTACAGATACAGACGTTTATCTTTTATATAGTATACCCTGATTAAAAGTAGCGCAGCAATGTATTGTTAGTTTTGTGGTAGTGTTTAAAACATTGTATTACATCATTAACACCTGTAATTTTTTTTTAATTTTAAGGTGTGAGTGTTAGTAACAAAGTGCTAGAATGTTTGGTTCTGAGATTCGTGAAACATTCATTTATTACATCTGATTCATTTTTACGAGCCATGGTCCGAATTCATATCGCTCATGGTAATGAATTCATATTTTACATCTTATTGTAGTATTTTACCTTTGAATGCATTTTTTCATAAACTATTTCCACATATTTTTTTTCTGAATAGATCGCTTCAAAAATTTAAGCAACAGATATAAAACTAATCCGTTAAGCTTAGAAGAGGTAAATCCATCTGTTGTATTATTTTTAATCCCATTTTTGAATTATAGCTTTAAAATACAATTTTTAAATTTCAGGTGCTGCTCATGACTGTGTATTCTTAGACAGAGACCAATTTTAATATAATTAATTCCCAAAGATTGTACTAGCTTTATTCATTGTACATAGAAATTACATTTATGTTTTTATTTATACAAATAAACGTTGTTTTGTATCACTGTAGTTTCAAAATACTTTTTTATGAGTTTTTATGGAATGTTAAATTGTGTGAACTTGTGCTGCCATCTGGTGAGATGCAGAGCAACTTTTTTCCAAGCGCGCCATTTTTGAGTTTTTAGAATACTTTAAGCCTACTTTTTCAGTGCCGAATTATGTCTAATTCCGTTTTTATTTATTTTTTTTTTAATATTGGCAGACATTTAAAAATGCTCTCATTGGTTCGTTTTGGAGCTCTTTGTTGAGAAATCATCCCTCCTCTAATCTTTGTGAACTTGTGCTGCCATCTGGTGTGATGTAGAGCAACTTTTTTTTTTCCAAACGCGCCATTTTCGAGTTTTTAGAATACTTAAAGCCAACTTTAATGCCGTGTTTTTTGAAAATATCGTCAGAAATTTCACAATTTTTCTCATTGGTTCATTTTGGAGCCCTTTGTTGAAAAATCATCCCTCTTCTAATCTAATCTTTCCCGCCAATAATATACTCTAAAAAGTGCCCAAGTCTTGCGTACGAGTTGGATAAAATTGGCGGGAAAGAATAAATTCTTTAAATTTCTGGTGTGAAATTCTTGAAATACCATTGGTAGATTTAATTTTTAATTAATATAAGCAAATCAAATTTTGGTCACATGTGGAGGAAACCTGATTGGACCATAAATTCGATAAGTTTCGTTTCAACTAAACTTCATTACTCGACTGTAGCTGAACTGGAACAAAACAAGTACAAGTATCAAAGAATTTTAGGTAATATCAAGTATTTCAGGTAAGCCTAACAAAATTATTTTATTTACATTTAAATTATAGTATGTATTCTCAAAACTCAAAAGACTAATTCCTGAACGTTCTAAACTTCTCTTAACTTTTAAGGTTGATGAAAAGACTCATTTGTTAGTAGTTTAGTGAGTTAGTAGTGTTAAATTTAAAAAAAACCAGTTTGATGGAATTGTGGTATTAATATCGACGATGCGAATTTTGAAATTCTTAGCTAAACCTAAAATATGACATTAACATTTGAAAATTAAGAGCCATACATACTGCATTTTACTGTTCTAATGACGGTGCCGATTATAACGAGTTTGTGTTTGGAAATTTATTTCCTGTGAACCGAAACGTAATTTAATTTGCATAAAAAAAATGCATTCTTTGTATCGTGCACATCCTAAGTTTGTCAAATTTTGATGACAATCATGATAATTATGACACAAAAGGCTCTCCTGTGTGTGACCTATTCTCAATAGACGTTTTTGTGAAATTTTAAAACAACGAGATCTATATATTTGGAGAATGAAAAATCCGAAGGCATAATTTTAATTAATGAAATAAAATTCTGTAATTGAGATATTGCTCCACTGCAGGATCCCACTTTTTGGGAAAACAGTAAGACAAAAAAATATTAATCAATGGACTTATTTTAAGTCACATTAAAACACTTGGTGATTACAACGTTTAATTAAATTAGATTTCTATGATGTTTATAGATTTATTTTATAATGTTATAGAACCGAAGTTTGTTATAATTTTAAAATGGTCAAGGTGCTTTTCAAAAGTGTAAAGGGCCATTCAAAAAGGACGTCCCCCCGAAATTCCTTCAAAATTTACCCCTTTATCCCTGTCCCCATGGTTGATTTTAACCCAGACTGCCTCCCCCCCACCTTCCCTCATTGACAACCTTATTTTTTTTTTTAAAAAAGTAGGGTGTCCAGAAAATTTGTTGGAACATACAAAGGCCCATCTTATAAATTTCCAAGCCCCTCACCACGACTCTTTTTTTTCCAGATTTTTCTGATTAACTAATATGTCCTGACCTCGAAGGGAAATTCCAGCATAAAATTGATGTTTCACAAAGTTAGGCATAATTCGCGACTTTCCCGAGTTTTTAAAAATCCAAGTGCATTTGGGAAAAATTAGGGTAAAATTCAAACAGATAATATTAGAACTGAAAAATACTATCATTAGTTGACGATCATAATGGCTTTACCTCCCCCCTCCCCTGTCCACATGCCAGCAGACCACGATGTCCTTTTTGAATGACCCCTTATGCTAAACTTGAACGTAAGTGTATAGCATCACTGTCATGTGGTATAACCTTCTAATAGGATGGCCAAAAAATGGCCATTTCTGTTTCGCATATTTTTCTATGAAAAATGTGTTTTTTAAACCTTGCACAAACTGTGCCTGTGTGATTTCATATTGTATAAAGACACTTCAGAAAATACCAAGAAAAGGTTGACTTTATGATTGTACCCAAATTGCATGTTCACTTCTAAAATTTTAAAACAAGTTATTCTTGTATAAAGTTTAATACATATTCTAATCATCAATATTGTTATAGCTGGTTGTATAGACCAAATAAGGTTTATCTTTATTCTGATGCGCTTTTATCATATGTTTGAAAAGTTTCATTCATTATCCTTAAAAAAGTTGTACAATATTATAAAGTAGAAGCCGCAAGGCAGTTCATGTTTTAAACCACCATTAAACATGGACATCCTTTTGTGTAGGACTCTTTGTGAAATTAGCCTGGAGGATCCGTGTTATTATAAAAGACAACCGCTGTTGCATACCATCTTTTTTTTCATAATTACACCACGGTTTTCTGACAAAAGTTTAGGGTACCAAGTCAAAGGTGTGAAGGAAAAATCGACCGTTCCTAGATCCTTAGAGCTGGGACCCCAGACAGGCACCATGCGCTACAAAAACCTTATAAAAAACCATAAAAGGGAGTCTGCATGACACCTTTTGATTAAGACATTTTAATCTTCTTTTTACTACATGGGGGAGTTTAGCCAGGAGGTGACTTACCATGTTACCAACATAAAGTGTTATACAGTGGCACATTCACAAACAAATAAATACAAAGGGAATAAAATACAACCAAACAATGTTTCGCACCATGCCTGCTGTCTGCCTAAGACTGAAACCGTTTAACGATATGTGTGAACATTAAAAAAAATGACATGAATGTCAATAAAAAAAGACAATGCTTGAACTTAAACAATGACACACACCCCTTCAAGGCATTGTGGAAGTGACATTACTGAAGTGATGGCTTAATTTTATTAATCTGTTCTACTAGAAATAAATGTAATGTTTTTGTTATCATTTTCTTAAAGCCTAGTCCACAATCCACATCAACGAAAGCACGTAGCAAAATCAAATTTTGCTTACCAAGTTTCAGTCCCAATGTTTCAGCAAACTTCTAGGCTGTTTTGCATTTGAAAGCATTTCGCCGATCGTCCAAGAGGCGGGGATCGAGTATCAAAGAAAACAAATGTTTCCACTTTACGGCACTTGTACCAAGGCGATTTTATTAATTTCAGTTCTACTAGACATAAATGTATCATTTTTTGTAATCACTTTCATAAAGCCTAGTCCACACCAACGAAAGCATATAGTAAAAACAATTAAGGTTTTCAAAAACATGTTTTCGATACAATTTTGCTTACCAAGTTTCCATCCCAATGTTTCAGCAAACTTGCAGGCTTTTCTGCCTTTAAAAGCATACCTTTGAAAGCATTTCATCGATCGCCCAAGAGGCAGTCATGAGGAAAGGAAACAAATGTTTCCACTTTACGGCGCTTGTACCAAGGCGATTTTATTAATTTCAGTTCTAAAGAAATTAATGTATTACTTTTTGTAATCATTTTCCTAAAGCCTAGTCCACACCAACGAAAGCATATAGCAAAAACAAGGTTTTCGAAAACATGATTTCGATAACATTTTGCTTACTAAGTTTCCATCCCAATGTTTCAGCAAACTTGTAGGCTTTTCAGCCTTTAAAAACATACTTTTGAAAGCATTTCATCGATCGCCCAAGAGGCAGTTGGGAGCAAAGGAAACAAATGTTTCCACTTTACGGCGCTTGTACCAAGGCGGTTTTATTAATTTCAGTTCTACTAGAAATAAATGTATCATTTTTTGTAATCACTTTTTTAAAGCCTAGTCCACACCAACAAAAGCATATAGCAAAAACAAGGTTTTCGAAAACATGTTTTCGATACAATTTTGCTTACCAAATTTCCGTCCCAATGTTTCAGCAAACTTTTAGCCTTTTTTGCTTTTTTGAAATCGTCCAAGGTCAGGATCACTTTACGGCGCTTGTACCAATTAAGGCATGTACTCAGCCGTCGGCTTATTTGCAGCCGAACTTCGGACGTACCCTTCCTTTTTTGGTATTTATGCATACACCTCAGCTTTGGGATGCATGCTCCTGAAATCTTGTTTTCATGCTTCATGTTTCGTGTTTCTGTGTTTTCTGCTTTTGCTCCATGCTTTCATTGTTGTGGACCGGCATAAAATTAAACAGCATGACATTGATAAATCTCAAACTCCCAGAAAAATATTCATGCATTTACTTTATGTCAAAATCTTATTCCACTAATGGCTGGTGTTACCCAACATCAATTATGAGTTTCATAGAGCTGTGGAAGGATCTGAACAAAACTTGTTTAAATCAAGCACCTCACTAATGAGATTTTAATTGGCAGTAACCCTCCAGTTTTTCCATTATCATTTTGTAGAGCTTGTTTTTATGAGTCGAAATGTTGATTCAAGCATTAATGAGTGACTTAAGCACCATTTAATCGACCATTTTTCTAAATTTGTCAATTTCTGGCAAAAACTTGGGTTTTTATTGCAAACAGCTTAAAAAGGGCCGTACAAGGCATGACATAAGTTATAATTAATAAGGTAATTAGCTACGTTTCACTGTTGAGTGGGTCTCCAAGATAATATCCATATTGTAATCAATGGAATACAAGAATTAGTGAGGGTTGTCTGGATTCAGAATGAATTACTTTTAGCATCTGGTATAAAAATGGCTTCTTTTAGAGAGCGGCCATGTTGGATTTACCATATTAAGGCTCATGGGGTGATGAATGCGAATAAGGCTAGTTGATAAACTAATGCAGGACAACAGCTTTTGTGATGTGTATTGTGCAATTTTTTTTTAATCAGGCTATTCATCCGTATACCTCTTTTAGAGACAATGACAACGCATGATTCGCGATACGGGTTTGAAGAAAAATCATGAATGCTCTAGTTAAACATGTGAAATTTCGTAATTGTTGTGGTTATGGTCTGTACAAGTAAATTAGATCACTGCGTTTCTGCATTTTTTGACAATCCTTGTCTGTAAGTTCTTGCACAACTCGTCGTAGTGTGACAAAGTCTTGGATGCTTCAGTGCAAGGCCGTATATAAGGAAGAGAAGAGATAATGGGAATAGATTCCGAAATTCAAGAAATTTAACAAATGCCGTATATGTCATCACATTTTGGGGGAGGAGAGTTAGGGTCCAGAATTTTGAGGTGGACTATTCTGGCGATATATTGATGGACTATTATTGGCCTAAGTGAAATACAAATTATGTTTTACCTTAAAAAATATGCGTTTTTACCTTAGAAATTTTAGCGTTTTCACCTTAGAAAATGTTAGTATTCATCTTAAAAAATTTACGTATTTACCTTAAAAAAAAATCCCAATTTTAATGCTAATAAATTCCATTTCTAGAGCAGAAAATTACACCTTAAATGCAAAAATGCAATTTCCATTATATATTTTGCCGATACGGTTTGAAATTTTGGGAAAAGTGGGAGTTTTCAAAGGTAAAAGTGGGAGTTTTCAAAGGTAAAAGTGGGAGTTTTCAAAGGTAAAAGTGGGAGTTTCCAAAGGTAAAAGTGGGAG
>JAQGBW010006137.1:0-10992 GCA_034698625.1 Julus scanicus
TGAATTCGCAAATCTGTTTCACGATTTTTCCATGAATTGCTTATGTTAATTTAATTATAGACATTCTCATAACTTTTTCTGTAAAACGATAGTCAACATTTGTGACCATGTCATTGACACTATCTCGTCATTTTCTACTGCATAAATACTACTCTTCTACAGAAGAATATGCAGTTTATTTTGTTTTGTTTAACCCCATCAAAAATACTCCTTAAAAAAAGACTAGGTCAACATTAGATAATATGTTATACAAATGTTAATGACATTTTACTAGCATAATAGCTTTTAATATACATTTATTTCACAAATATATATGATTACAGAATATATGTTACAGAATTCCAACTTATGTATTTTTTGAAAATTGTATTTATTTCTTATAAAATTAAATGAAAGCCTTATACAGTAGTTGAGGGTGAATCAACCTCCTGTAAATCCCGGTAACCAATATTTGTTGACCCAAGATATTTTACCAATTTCAAACCAAATCGACAAAATATGAAAGGAAAATTGCACAATTGCATTATTAAGTGTGATTTTCCATGGTAAAGGTGCGATGTTTCTAAGGTAAAAGTACGATTTTTTGTCCGAAAATTGTCCGTTAATTTGCTCATGCTGCCAGCACGTGCAGCATGAGAATGCAAATTAACGAACATTTTCCAAACTTATTTATTAAACAAATTAATATATATATATATATATATATATATATATATATACATATGTATAATTTAAAAAAATTATACTAGCTCAAAGTGAAAAACAACAAGATAAACAGGATCACTTTCAGATCCATCAAGTTATTTTAAACAATTTTTATTTTTATTTAATCTCTTTTTGTTTGGCTGTGAGTGTCATTTAAAATTTACCCATTGAAAGGGATAGGTTGTAATTCCCCTCAAGTAATACTGCAGTAATAATAGTGCACTAAAACTGCAGTTATATTTCACTAAAATTGTAGTATTACTGCAGTATAACTGTTTTATTATAGTTTTACTGCAGTTAAATAACCATCCCGAACTGCAATCATACTACAGTTTAACTACAGTTTAACTACAGTTTAACTGCAGTTAAATCGTCATTATTTTAATAAAACTGCAGTTTTACTGCAGTATTTTTTTTTTAAAAAAGTGTCATTACTCAAAATTTTAAACTGCAGTTAAAATGCCATCCTGAACTGCAGTAAAACTGCAGTAAAATTGCTGTTATATTGCAGTATAACTGCAGTTTAAGATGGCAATTTAACTGCAGTTTAAAATTTTGCCAGTAATGGCACTTTTTTTTAAAAAATACTGCAGTTTTACTGCAGTATCAGGACATGTCAGGAAATTGATGACCTGGGTCAAAGGGTAGCGGTGACCTTTAAGGACTTATTAAAAACCCTCCCTAGAGCTTTTTTCAAATCGCTACCTATTATGTTGCTTACACCGTTGGAACTTGCATGTCTCAGAATGTATGGTTTCAAGGGAAACACTAAAGATTCATCAAATCCATGTTTTAAAGTTCTAAAATATTTAGAAATTATACTGTTTGTACAACTAATTTGTAAAGTACTTTACAAATTAGTTTCGTCCTAACAAATTTGTTATTGTTATAAAAATATCATACTGAATATTGTGCAGTAACTTTCTGCTTGGATATATCGCGAGCCAATTTGTTTTTAGCGCCAAGGGGAACCAATCTCTTGTGCCAGCACGTTTGTTTCGTAGTCGCAACTGACCTTTGTGTTCGTCGAAAAGACCGACAGGAGTTGGCTCGTCACGAACACATCGTGAGCTTTCTTCAAGCAGTACACGAACCGTATGCAACGCCGTACTAACTTGCGAACCGATTGGTTCGCGAAGCGCTCGGCACGCGTTCGGCTCGCGCATAAGCTTAACATGTGCTAATAGACGACAATCCTGTTTCAGTCTCTTAACTCTTACTTCAACTCCTCTTTATCCGGAAGCTCTTTTGAAAAAATATAAACAAAAAAAATAAAGGAAACAGAATAATTTCTCATGTTAGTTTTATTGTACCAAGCAATCTTTTGAGTTGAATAAAGTTAGTTAATGAAAAGATGGTTAGTATGACCTATTTCGTATTGTTTCAACCTACAACATATATTGTTTCAACCTGCCCCAACGAGGGGCTAGTTGAAACACCTTGACCTGGCTAGCTTCACGCCTTATAACTCGGTGAAATGAAGACAATGAAACTAAGTAAGTTGGTTATTTTGTATAGCAATATTAAGCTGTGGTTTTGTGAAAAAAACCGCTTTGTTTGAAACTATATATGTATTGCTATGACGTACCAAAAATAATATGATCCAACCTGCCCTGGTCTCCCTTACCTAATATTTTAGTCTGTCATTTTGTAATAAACTAAGGATTTATCAATTTTCAAGCAAACATTTACTATGTTATAGGAATTATTATGTCTTTGACTTACAAATATGACATCTTGTTTCAAATATAATTGAAACATTCAAACATACAATTTAATTACAATTACAGTCTGATTACAGTTGACCAAAACTCGACATCCTCTCTGAAGTTTTCGATATGAATTCTTTTAAGACAACATCTAAGTCAAGCGTAGAGGTTAGTTTGGATTGCACATGTAGAATCGTGCTATGAGTTAGTCTCTTTTGTGTCGTCATACTTTCTCAGGTACGTTTTCAGTCTCCTTAAGACCACACTTAAAAACATAAAAACAAACTAAAAATATTTTGGACTAATAATTTGTAAAAAAGTTAGTATGGCAGCTGCCCATACCTGCCATACCGGTAAAAAAGTTGGTATGGCAGCTGCCATACCTGCCATACCGGTTCCGGCGCCACTGAATACAAATACAATTTTTAAGATAAAAATGCAACATTTCTGCATTAAAAAAGCGAGTTTTCAGGTAAAAATGTACCTGTTTAAGCAATGCTGCGATTTTACCTTAAAAATCGCACCTTTACTTAAAAAAGGGCGTTTTTATAACTAACAAAAAAAAATTACACTTTATGCCAAAAATTAAATATTTATCTAATATTCAATATCATATAATATATAATCTTTAATCGCAATTTCCCCAAAGAAAATTCGCACTTTTACCTTAGAAAAATCACACTTTTGCCTTAGAAAAACCACACTTTTGCCTTAGAAAAATCACACTTTTAATGCAAAATTGCAATTTCTCTATATATATTTTGCTGATTCTGCTTGAAATTTTATCTAATATTCAATATCATATAATATATAATCTTTAATTGCAATTTTCCCAAAGAAAAATCCCACGTTTGCCTTTGAAAAATCCCACTTTTAATGCAAAATTATTGCAATTCTAAAGAGCAGAAAAATGTCATTTTTAATGCAAAATTGCAATTCCCCTATATATATTTTGCCGATTCTGCTTGAAATTTGCCAAAATTTCTTGGATATCTGGAGGGGGAAGGGAGGGGAAGGGGGTTGTATTCACAAGATTCTTCATGGCCCACCCTTTATATACAGCCTTGGATGAGGGACAAATAAATGAACAGAAACATTTGCAGAATTCTTTTCAAATCCTTTGAACACTCAGCAAATCCTTCTTTTAAAAACATTTTCTTATAAACTATTTCAGAATGATTACATCCTGAAACCACCGCCTTTTTCCAGTGAGTGCATTGAGAGAGGTTTACCACCAAAATTAAACGACACAGACTTTTACTCCATACCAACTACACCGTTTTTGTACACCTATGAGGTAAACTGAACTAACTCTTGTATATACAAAATAGTTTCAATTTTTGCAAAAAATTTTTTCAGCCCTCCTCTTTCAGAATATGGCATTATTTTTACTCTGCGATTAAAAGGTGTAGAGATATCCCCATCCATTTTTTGTCCTAAAGTTAGATAATCATATGGGGTAGCTTTCAGCCAGGGCGTTTTACGAGGCATACCCCTAATGGAAAATTTATATACAGCCAAACATGTATTGGGGTGAGATGAGTGTCTTAGCATGTCGTATTCAATAAAATGTTCGTTGTCATCATGAGTTAATTGGTAACTCTGGTCAAAAGCTCCAATTCCTGCATCTGTCGGATTTACGACTGTATTTCCAACCCATGCAGTAGTTGGTTCTAAGTCAGCAGTGGTGCGAGGGATCGCTCAAAGCGCTTTCTCCCTCAGGCGTTCAGACCATCTTGCACCATCCTTGTTTGTTGCATAATCGCAAATCAATCGTTCGTTGTAGAATCGTAATTATATCACTTTTCGTATAATCTTCTTTCCAGTCGCTTTTTCTAGAGCATGATCCACATTGCACTGACGCAATGACCTGGATGTTTTAGGGTACGCTGACGAACATGAATGGGTGATACTTGTAATGTTTGGGTTGGCTCCAAACGTCGAAAAGGTGTCGAATTTTAAGGCTCCAGGACTGAAGCTATGTCATAGATCTCAGGCCATGGAGTCTTATTGATGCTGGCCCAATCTCATCCCATAAATGAATCTGATTCCCAGGAAGAGCCAGAAGCTTGCGTCGGTGGTCTCCTCTTCCTCTATCCCTCAGGTGTAATGGTTGTAATAATCTTCTTCTGTAGTGTGGAGTAATAATTCAAGCAGTAGACAGAATTAAAGTTCAACAGAACAGTTCCAAGTTTTAATATCAAAATGTTGAAATAAATACACAAGAGATGTTGAGAGTTTTTAGAGATCAGACTGAGGTTTTCAGCCTGAGGCTCTCTCTTTTATAGTCAGGGCCAACCCAGAGACAAGTGGGTGGGATGGATCCAGAATGCCTTAGGAAAATTGGTCCTGTCTGTCTCCAGATTGGCCCAAACTATGAAAGGTGGAGAAAAAGCTGTCACGTGCCTACTCACAAACAATTTTTATTTTTATTTAATCTCTTTTTGTTTGGCTGTGAGTGTTGTTGCAAATTTACCCATTGAAAGGCATAGGGTTTCAAACCCCCTTAAAAACTCAATGGCCAAAAGTTGTATACTCCACATGCATCATTGGGCAAGTTTAGACAAAAATTGATGGGCATATCCTTGGTTTTGTTAATCGGAGAATAAAAATGATACCATATTCAGAAAGAGGAGGTTTGGACTTTTTCAAAATTCACATTTTACGGTAAATATAGAAATACACACCTATAATTTAAAAAAAAAATAATTACACATCTGCTTGTTTTTGATAGAGCTGCGCTCAAAATTGTCTGCAAGACTTGGCCAGTCGTTACTGCAATTGCCAGCTTCCAAAAATACCAATTAAGGAGAACTCAAAAAGCACGACCTTATGTTATGGTGAGTTATAAAACATTTATAAGTAAAAATTCAAAATAATATTCATACAAATAATTTGTAGAATGCCCACAAATACCTCAAGAAGCACTGAAAAACCTATGTGGATGTCGACGGCCTTGCAGGTAACAGCTGAAATAAAAACGAGAAGAGACATTTGCTTCCTTTCCTAATGCATTTGCATATTGTAATAACTGATTAATTTGCAAAAAAAGATATTCGACGTACACTAAGGAGAAAGTCATTCGAAAAGAAGGGAAATTTATCGGAAAAGAATATGAGGTAATTCCTTATATTCAACGTTTGCACGTATGACCCTATGCAGGGCGTTTCAGCGCTATGTTGCCAAACATTGTGGGCATGTAGAATGGGTCCAAACAAGCCATTTATCTTCATGTACCCATAGGCGGAAATGCCACGTTAGGGTGCTGGAGGCTGTACTAGCCATTCTCACGATGGCCATTGCATGCCGCATACCATGTTCATGTTTCATTTCAGACTGACAACATGGAGCGATATACCTTGCTGAGCTTGCAGATATGCATCTGGTGTACGGAGGAGCACGTGGGAATGCAAGGCATGCTGCGAGAATGTAACAGGAGAGGTTTCCTGCACGGAGACACCCATGTCATGCCACGTTTGTTGCAATTGACCGACGCCTGCGAGAACGTGGATCGCTTCAGATCAGGAGAGCTGATGGTGGTTCGAAAAGTGCACGAACTCCGGCGTTCGAGGAAGATGTTCTGAAACTGGTGGCCAACCATCCGTCAACCAGTACACGTGTCATTACACATACTATGGTACATTCTCGGAGCTTGTCTTGCATTCCCACATGCTCCTCCGAACACAAGATGCATATCTGCAAGCTCAGCAATTGCTCCATGCTGTCAGTCTGAAATGAAACATGAACATGGTATGCGGCATGTAATCGCCATCGTGAGAATCGCTAGTACAACCTCCTGCACCCTAACATGACATTTTCGTCTATGGGTACATCAACTTAAATGGCTTGTATGGACCCATTCTACATGCTTACAACGTTTGGCAACATAGCGCTGAAACACCCTGTATAATGTTTCCACTAATGATCAGTGGCGGCCCATACCTACAATTAGTGGGGTTGCTGCTCGTCTGCATGCCAGGGTCTTCAGTTCTCTCTCTCCCTTGCTGCCTGGCTTGCAGCTTTCTATGTGTACATGCGCACACCAGTTAAACACCATGCTGCTGAAACTGTGAAGCACACAGTTCCATGCAAAGATTTTTGTTGCGTTTTCATTAACTGGGGGATGTCTAAAGAATAAATTAAATTAGAAAGAATTTTAAAAAAAGACTCATTATATTAAATGTTATCGATAATATCTAGTGATAGGTGGTGCTGCATGCAGTTCCACAGTGCCTATACGCAAAACAACCTGGTCCATAATTGCCCCAAATGTCCGAGAACTTTGGGCTAGAAATGATGAAAAAATCCCTGCAACCAGTTTTTGGCAGTTATTGAGTACATTGAATAAATACGGGGTATTGATAAAAACGAGTAATTGAACAGAAAATGTACTGAAATGGGATGAATACAAAAGTAATTGAATGCAAATTTACTAAAAACGTCTGAGTACAATGCACTCAATTACAAAAATGTACCCACAAAGGGTGATTGCAAATGTCCTTAAGTGTTAATGTGATCTGAAATTATGAGTACCAATGTATTCGAGTATACACAAAAATACTTTTAAGTTATTAAGTAGCATGTAATACATTTTAGTAACAAGAATAAGTTCTTAAGAATAAGTAACTTGAAATGAGGGTCATCCTTAAAGATAAAATGAATTATATCCTAATATTTACTTTTCTACCCCCTCTCTCCCTTTAGTTATTAAAATTTTTCTGTCTAAAAGGATTTATTTTTATTCTTATTTTCATAAAAAATTGTTTAACTGTTTCTGCTTGTAATAAAACCTACGCTGTTTAAAATAAATAGTTTCCTCGACTATACTTTTGCAATTCTCTGATTATTCAACTTAAACTAGTAATGTTAATTTCTACCATAAATAAAAACGAGTAACCCAGAATCTACGACCTGACTTTTTAATTTAATTGTTCTGTGGGACCTAGGCCTTGGTTCCCAAAAGTCAGAATGGTCAGCAAGAGGGAGACCACATCAGATGGCAAACTAATGACCCATATGAAAAACTTTCTGTAGAATTATGCATATTTTGCATAAAATTTTATACAGAAAATGACGTGGAATTCCGCAAAATTATGATACCTTTTATGCATAAATTTTATGCATAGCTTTTTATGCATAACATTTCATGCATAATTTTTCTGCAGAATTCTACAGAAAAGGATATGCATACATAATTATGCAGAAAATGCTTTGGAAAACATTCCCTATCGGGAATCACGTTGTTTATTCTGAAAATTTTTTTTCCTATAAATGAACCTATTCCTAAACATTATCAGGTTAAACATATTTATTAAACCGTTTATGTGAACAAATTGTGGAGTTTTACCATACATTCCGCACGTAAGGTGCCGAGGTCTTTCAAACATGGCTTTCATGTGGACAGTAAACTGAATTCCGTGTGTGATAGATTATTAAATCTTAAAATGGGCCTACTTAAATGTCTGCCACCTGGGCCATTTCGTTATCCGCCACTTCTCATGAGTACAATCTGTCTGCCCAAGTCTAGCTTCACCTGTAAATCAGAGAGCAAAAATTAGGCAATATTCGGAAAGAATTTCCATATCTCCGTTTCGGGTTGTAATTATTGAATACATTTTTGGAATTCCAAAAAATAGCAAAAACTGGCCCAAAGTAACCACATTCTACTGTATATATTAACTGTTAATAAAATCTGCTATTACTTCTTATTTCAACCTACAGAAAGATGTGGCTAAATTAAAGGGAAACGCCACCTTTGGGGATGACATGAACAAATTGATGTAAGCTGACAGTGTTATTATGTTTTTAATTTAGTTATAATGTCTTACGTAAACACTAAGTTTTACTCAAAAAACAACAGGAGCATTTTTGGCATAGCAAGACTGCAAGTAAAATACGCTTCCAACGCCGTTCCCGTGACCAGAGAAATTGGAGAATATGAGGTAATCATACTGTTTCCTAGTCTTATTGCGTCATCTACTTGCATTAGCAAGATTTGTTAACAATGCATTTTAAAAGTTATCAATTTGTAGTCTACATTTAAAAAAAAATAATTGAGGTATCAAATTTTCTCAAACTTTGACTGCACCTTAAAATTCTGCTAATAACTCGTGTTGATGTTTTTGTGTTTCAGTTGGAGACAATGTTAGGGTCTGTTGGAGGTCTTTTGGGTCTCTGGATGGGTCTTTCAGTAATTTCAATCGTTGAAGCGGTTTTGAATTTCTGGCGTTCTCATTTGCCGAAATTTTGCAGAAAAATTCCCAAGTAGGGACTCAGTTTGAGTAGCAATCCTTGTTTCAATCTTTCCTGAATCCTGGTCCAAGCTACATATTGAAACTTTGGGCGCCCTGGATGCTAGTTGCAGTGGTACCGTAAAGTATTTGGAAACCATGAAAATGCTGAATAAAAAAAAAATATATATAAGAATATTATAAATGTAATAAATGATGCTTATCAATTTTACAAACTATTTATTTTATGTTCTAAAAGAATATGAAAATTATAATTATTTCACAAAAACGAAAAATTAGATGGTCACAAATTATAATTTAAGTATTATATCACTAACAGGAAATGAGATTATTTCAAGTCTATTTGATGACATAAATTCTCGATTATGCTATAAGGTCTGTTGACTGAGGGGGGGCTTGTAATCTTCTGACGACATTGTATTACAGCCACTAATGGGATATTCTAGCTGTTTGTCAAAGGTCATTATCTTGTTTGAAAATGAAAGTGTCTTGCATATTTAAATTTTCCATTATTTTTTCAAGTGATCCTGCAAAAGCTTCACATACATTTTTGCAATAAGCATATCCTCAATAAAAGTAACATCATCGGCAATCCTTGATGATACATAGAGCCCCAGAACATGATATGGTCGCCTTCATATTTTACTGTGACAGGCACTTTTCCTGTCATGGATACTTCATTTGGTATTCGCTGTGAGACAGTTCTAGTTGTAGAGGCGAATTGAAGGATTTATTCAACCCAGGATCTTTGCACATGCAGACGCAACTTTGCGTTGCATTTATTTAAATATATAAATGGGATTGAAAGAAGATGCACTGATGCAGATTTGCGTTGCTTACATTCAAGTGTCAATGGAATTGAAAGAAAGGTACAGCTTGACCTACTTCAGGGCTGGCTGGAGAACTGAGGTAATGTTCGTTTACACTGGTGGTCTTTGGTTGATGTTTTGGCTAGTAGAACACGTTGCCTTGGCTAGTTAGGGATCCGGTTCGGGTTTTTTGTACGACATATGGCTTTCGAATAATAACTGAATATGCAATACTTTTTGACCGTTCCTAGTGTATAACTTGCTTTCATTAGTGAACAGCTAGAATACTTTCCCTTAGCAAAGTTGAGTCACTTCACTCTGTTGGTCAATCTCATGAATCATTTTGTCTTGCAGCTAGCTCATCTGTGGTAACTGGCCTTTTTTCAGTAAATTCTTACCTATGTATACTTTTGTAATAACCATACATATTTACCAATTCCTGGGTGCTTGTGAAGGGATGTTTCTGGACATGTTTCACCATAGAGCGCAATACACACTGTTCAAATACTTTGTGAAATAATTTGAATTTGAATTTTCTTTTAGAATACAAAAGAATACAAATATTTTATAAAAATGATAAGCTTAATTTATTAGAGTTTTTAATTTTTTTTTTCATATTTTTTTTTTTTTTATTCAACATTTTCATGATGTATAAATGATAATGGTAGATGCACGCTATTACCTCTTAATGAGCTGTTAAACTTTTCACATTGCTGTTTAGTTGCACAAAATCATCAATTAAAAATCAATAAATTGTGTTTCAGCATCGATTCTGTGTTACTTGCTTTTATGAATGTACATTCGTTCCATTAGGAAGGGTCTTAATGTCATGACCCAAGAAAGTATAAGATTTTAAGTGTTTACCAGATTCAGTGAGATAATTTAGTTCAGATAT
Organism: Julus scanicus; assembly: GCA_034698625.1. Classification (NCBI taxonomy): domain Eukaryota; kingdom Metazoa; phylum Arthropoda; class Diplopoda; order Julida; family Julidae; genus Julus; species Julus scanicus. The sequence goes on from JAQGBW010006137.1 coordinate 10,370, forward strand.
TTCATTATTTCATCTACATTTAAACTAGAATAAGGTAATAATGAAAAATTGGTTTCCAATATCCCAAATTAAGTGCAAAGTATAAAACATATTTTGCTAATGGATTACTGCAAAAGACCTAATTTAATAGTGATTTAAATTGATTACACAATCAGTTTGCTGCAAATCGTGGACTTGGCAATATCTAAGATTTTACATCAGAATCTTCACTGAAGAATAAATTCAAAAATTGAATGAAGTCCATTCGTAATTTCATTTCAACCACTTCGGTTGGAGGAATTACCCAGGCAAATTTAGCAAAAACTGCTACCAAAAGGAAGGTTTGGTGGACCCTGTTTCTGCTAGGACTTCTAATATCAGCCATCGAAATCAGCAATATGGTGAAAGAATACAGAGGGTAAGCTCCTCCATGTTTACTAACAATATGAATACTGGAAAATGTGGATACCTTGGGCCAGTCATAGTCTTGCTCAGTTCAGTCGGAATGTCTTAAGCGGGTTTTAATTTGGCTTTTTCAGCCCCAGAGGAAAAATCCATACATGGATAAATGGATATCCATAAAAATCATATGGATTCTTATGGATATCCATAAAAGCTTTATCCATTGCAATGGATATCCATAA
>JAQGBW010006138.1:0-10992 GCA_034698625.1 Julus scanicus
TGTTGTTCCTTCTTCGGAATGATAGTAACAATGAGTAATTTAAATAAATAAATAAATAAATAAATAAATAAATATATAAGAGATAATTGGTGATTCACTACTCACGACTCTAAAATGGTGGGAACTTAAATAGTTATCCGGTTGTAGGATTAACTGTGACAAATAAAAGTTTTGTTGGCAACATTTCACATTTTAAAAATAATGCAGTTTCTTTGATTGCAATACACAATTATACTGGCAAGCTGCTCATGTAAAAGAGCGATTGCTGTGCATGTCCTAAACCTATGTATATAAGTAATTGACTATAACTTCACTTAGATCAAATGATGAATAGTCAAAACTTTATTAGGAAAATTTGAATTTCAACATGCAATAAAAACAACAAATTGCACAGTTTTTTATTCAAACAATTAAATATAATAAACAATTTAAACATCTGGTTGAAATGGTGAAAATTGCGAAAAATATCCACCTATTGGCAATAACGTGGGACCTGTATGTTCATCTGTAACCCCAGTTCTGACGCTGGAGGTATGTGAAGTGTCGTCTAATATGATGCTTTGGGTTCAGAGTGTAACAACTTTTATATCCATATTTTCATTTAACTTTTCTATGATGGCATAGTTTAAAACTTTGGTTATTAGTTGTTCAGCAAACATTCGTTGAAAATCATTCTTCACTTTTTCCAATTTCTTGGTAACGAATGTTCCAAAAGCGTCGTCTTCGGAAACTAGCTTTTCACTAGACTTCAAAGCGTTCGTGCACTCAGCTAGGAACTTTGCTCTTTCCTCTGCTTTATAATGTTTTTTTTACTTTTTTTGTGGTTGCTGCACGCCACCATCTGAAGTGCCAGTAGGACCGGTAGGCATCTAAAACAGAATACATATCATAATTTAACAATGCAATAACATCGCCTGTACATTCGAATAATTTTTGTTTCTGATTATTATTTGTGTAATAATACAACTTAGTAATAAAAAAACTAAAGAAATGTGAAAAACCCTCTCCCTCAATGCGGAAATAATAAACTTGTGTAACAATTAGCAGCATTAGTATTTATGAATTTGAACGAAAAATCAAACCTTGTGATTTTTGTTTCAGTTTCAAAAAGCAGAACTAGAATGGCAACAAATTGCAAATGGGTTTCAACATCGGTGGAACTTTCCTAATTGTGGGTGTGCAATTGATGGAAAGCACATAAGGATCGTGTGTCCAGTACATTCGGGTGCCTTTTACAACAATTACAAAAACTTTTACAGCGTAGTTCTGTTACAATTGTAAATGCAAATTATGAATTCATTTACGTAGACCTAGGTAAAAATGGTAGGAATTCGGATGGTGGTGTACATGAGTACTAATTTTGGAGATTACTAAATGAGAACCAACTTAATCTTCCGAAAAGGGAGAGCAATGCTAAGAAACTGAATTTTGTTTTCCTCGCTGATGACGCGTTTCCAGCTCATGAAAATATATTAAAGCAGTTTACTATGGACGATAGCTGCACTGCGGAAAAAAATTATAACTATCGTCATTCAAGAGGCAGAACGGTTGTAGAGAATGCTTTTGGTATTATTAATTCTAGATTCAAGAGTTCTGAACACAGCTATCAATGTAAAAGTTGAGCACGTTAACTGCATTGTTTTAGCAATATGTGCGTTGCATAACTTCCTTTGCTGTAAAAGTACATTCTACCTTTCCAACAATGCTGTGGATTCAGAGGACAAAAAACTCACCAAGTTAGGCATACTGCCGAATGGCGTGATCCAACTGACATACCACTCTTTGATTTGCTCCCCTCAAACCAACGACCCCCTTTATATGCCTTGAAAAACCAGGACAGGTATGCAGATTATTTTAGTGGAGCCGGAAAGGTCCCATGGCAAGATGATATCGTAAATAAAGGGAAGTATGCTAGTATAGTTTTGTACACTCATTTATACTGCCAAACAGTAAGCTTCACACAGTTCGGTTCTTTATTCTATTCTATCATTGTGTTTTATTGTTGATGTACTTAATCCTATCATGTAGGTCCTTATATGTATAAATAAAGATAAACATGTGTGAATATCTGTTGTAATTATTGCACATCAGATACCTACATGCTCTAGTGGAGCCATTTTACGAAAGAATGTCGTATATACCATACTTACTCGAAAATAAGCATGCTCCGAATTGTAGCCGGCTTGGAATATAAGCCGGGTCAAATTGTAAAAATGAATTTATATAGACCAGGGCTTATTTTCGAATAAATATGGTGCATGTATTTGGATTTATAATTAAACACAATTTTTTGTTGTGTTCCATCAGGCTGGTCTTCGTTATCTGCTAAATGTGATGACGCACTGGTCAAATTTTCAACGCTCTTAGCCCTTGGTATGGTCAAGTCCAAATTGTCGATGCTTTCAGTTGGCATTTCATAGTCACACAGAAATTGAAACATACAAAGTACCACAACTGTGGTTTATGTACCTCTTTTGTTCCACTTACCGATTTCAATGACTTGTGTACCAAAAAAAGTAGCAAAAACAAAATGTAACAAAATGAGTTTGAAATCTATTAATAAAATTAAGTTGTCAAATTTAATAACTCCAAGAATTATATAAACCGAGTAAGGTACTTACTTTTTTTAATTCTTTCTTAAAGGAACCCCGTATGGATTGTATTTTGTATTTTATCATTTTGATGTCCGCATCAGCATCATACTTTTTCCACACTTGCACAAGAGCTTGGTGTCCTCTATATTTTAAATTTCTATTTCCATAAAAATCTTTGTTTTTCAACTGCCACAGTGTTGGATGGGCTCTATATACTTCTATAAACTCTTTAAGTATAGTTATTTGTATATTTCTTATGTCACCTTTATCACCCTTATCACCTTTATCATTAGCTACAAATTCGGGTGACTTTATACCTGTAATAATAATAATTAGAACAAGGTAGCATTAATGTAAAACAATACATGCATTACAAATAAAATAAATTATACCAAAGTTATTGTTTAGCTAATGCTAATATAAAAACACTAGTTTGGTTTCATAAAAACCTGTGGGTAACTGAACGTAATGAAGATGTAAAGTAGGGGTTTTTCCCTGCGAAAATAAGCGTTCCATTGCATAGCGTGGGAAAGCGGGGGTTTCCTCCGGGATTATAATTATAATGATTATTCAATATGATATATAATTATTTAATACCGTATGTATATTAAGTGTACTAAAATACCAGAAAAGAAGCACCATCTTACCTATGACGTATCAGTATATGACACATTTTTTATAAAACGCGTCTAACGGGAAATTTCCCGCGAGACCAGCACGGCAATGCTCAATATCCATCCACGAGCATTCTTTCCATATATAATCATCTTTACTGCGGGAAAGAATGCTCGTGAATGGGGGCAAATTATATTATATATATAATATATATGGTATCATTAAATCATCAAGAAGATTTTACAGATATTCTCCCCTTTAAATCTAACCAAGGCTTTTGAATCATCATCAATTAATAAATCAAAAAAACTCCAGATTTCACATTTTAATGTTTTAAGAGAATTTTTTTGTTATTTGTAAATGTTAACCTATGGATGTACCTAGTGCAATATTTAACCACTTGTTGGTTTTTAAATGTTCAATTGCAAAAGTAGTTTGGAAGTTTTACATAATAATTTAAAATACACATATCACTTAATGAGATAAGAGCACTTTCTTTGATATAAAACTTATCATTTGCTTGGAAGCCTTGACATGATATTATTCCACAAATGATATTAGTGGAATAAAATATAAATATGTGCATGCACAGCTGCCAAAACCTTTCACATAATGTTCGATGCAAAAACGTCAAGAATTTGATTACCAATTGTTTTAATAAACTTCCAGGTCTTTATTTAAATGTGAAGTATACCAGCAATCATAAATCGGCGCCTTTTGTTTTTTTCGTCTGCTATTGGCGTGCGGGACACCTTTAGCAGGAGCGCCGATCTGTAGTGCCAGGAGCGCCCTCTTTGTTAGGTGCGCCAAATGTGAACTGCCACTATTTTTTGTGATCCGTAAGCAAGAGCACGACGGTCGCTCACTGTGCGCCACTTTTGCCTGGTGTGAATCTGGCTTCAATTGGAGGACTTGCAGTTTCTCATCAACAAGATGGGAGCTTGCTTGGGATGATTCTATGTAACAGGAAAAAACACAAATCATTATAAGATTGTGTTAATTTTTTATTTTTTAAAATTGATTATGAAATGTCCATGTGATAGTGTTGTGATACCATCATCAAGAATAATCCTTTTGTCATCATTTAAATTTAATCCTAATTTGTTCATTCTAATTTGAAGAATGCGCTTATTGCGAAATGATCTTAAAGCTTTAACAAACATCTCATGGTTAAAATTTTTTTACTACTTGCTTTTTTACACCCTTTGCAGTACATTTATAATTGTCATTTCCATGTAAGACTGAGTACATCTTTGCTTTTAATCCCACAAATTCTTCTATGGGGATACCATTCAGCTCATCTTTAAATTTCAACATTACTTTCTTGTTTTTGGTTAAGTGTAAAAAATGGTTTGTGGGATAATCACTGGTATCTAATTGACTGCTCATTTCCATCATGTTTTTGTACAAATTTTTTGTAATGACATGGAATGTATAATATATAGTAATAAAGTTTAATTCATCAAAATAACAAAATACAATTTACAGTTTGACCCGAAGCTCACCATGTAACTTGTATGGGCAAAAATAGTATCTGTAGGACAAATAGTTTATATATATATATATACATACATAAATATAAGCACTTTACAATTTACCCCTGTTAAGTTTATTCTTTACATCCATGTATCAAGTACGATCTCACCCTTTTTTTAGAATTTCAATCCTGTTGATTGTTAGTATTTTTGTAGGTAGTTTATTAAATATTGCTGATATTATATAGTTTCTCACTTTTTTCCCATATTCGTTGTTAGCAAAGGGTGTACTATATCTATAACTTGACTCTCGCAGAATCCCCGCTTTTCTTCTCAAGATTACTTTATATTTATTACTTAAAAAGTTATTTGTAATAACTATATAGTCTCGTAGTTGGTTTATGTTTAATATATTCAGTTCTGTGGAATTCGGGGTTACGAATTCCTAGAATGCCTTGGGTCAAGGGTTGTAACCCTCTTGGCATTCTCGAGCTAACCAGCATTCCTTGCGAGGTTTGCTGGGAAGCTCGAGAGTGCTGAGAGGGCAGTTCGGGTTTGCCAGTGGTCCAGGTAGGACACTGGAACTGGTTGCACCCACCCGTTACTTTTACATTGTTATTTTCGGGGTTGGTGAGTTGCTTCCTGCGTGCTTTCAGTTTTCCTTAATTTAAGTTGTTCTTTTGTCTTGTAACTTTAAATTTATGTACGAATAAACAGTTTTGGCCCTTAGTCGCGTGTGCTCGGCGGTTATTGGACTTACTCACGTGCTTCGAGCCTCACATGGTGGAGGTGCAGCTTTTACGTTGACTTCTATCGTGGCGTACTCCATGTCCTGAGTATGGAGGATGGAATTGCGCTCTAAGAAAGTGACTACACCCATTGTATTGAAAGGTAAGTAAGTGACTGACAGAATGGATTTGGTGATTGATCCCCGTTTTGGAGATAGTAACCCGCAGCCAAAGGACTCGAGTCTGGATCGATGGCAGGCGGTGTTGCAAGCCTGGGGTAGTTCAATGTCGGACTTGATGGTAAAGGTCACACAGGAGACACAAAAAGTTTAAGTAATGCAAATTTGCCCTAGTTTAGAGGATTTACCAAGTTTGGCCATAGATATGGAGCCAAAAGTAGTACCACACGAGGAACAATTGATGTATGTGACTTATAGAGGAAATGGCCCGTTTTATGATGGTGAAGGAGACATAACCAATTTCATAAATTTGTTTCTGGTAACTGTGCAATCGGAAGGCTTACCATTATCTGCATATACACGACGATTGAGAAGACATCTGACTGGAGATGCGGCAAGATGGTTTACAACAAATAGTGAACTGTTGTCGAATATGGGATAGCCCTAATTAAGGGATTATCTGCAATAATTTTTTGGATTATCATCGTATAATCCAGGACTATGGAAACAATATATTTCTAGACGTCAAGGGCAGAATGAGCCTATTCGAAAATATTTAATTGACATGACTTCCATGGCCCGTATGTTGAACCCACATACAGCGGTGAAAGACAGAATTTAGATTATTGTTTTGGGACTTTAACTGATCTTCCATGTTGGTTTGGCGGAAAGACATTTCCATACAATAGAGGAGTTGTGGATGGTGCTGGTGTCTCTGGAAGAGTCGTTCATGTTTGGTCGACCGAATTCAGCAGGGGCACCTAGAGCAGGTTTGAATACGGTGAATCCTGCAATAATGGAGGCTGGTGCTAGAGCAGTTGTTGTTGTAAAGAATTACAATTGCTTTGGATGTGAAGAACCGGCCCGTATAAAAAGGTTCTGCCCTAAGTGAATGGGTAAAAATATGGTTGCAGAATTGAAGAATGGTCCGGTTCATGTTGGCCTAAACCATCAAATGTGAAGGAACATGAAGAAGTTGTGCGAATTAAAGTTTCCTTGCCAGTTGTCCAGGTGAGTATCGGGTCATAAGTGGTGTTCATGGTTGTTGACGGGGGATCAGCATTATCAGAGGCTTTGCTGAAAATGCTGGGACTATCAGTGAATACACGGCTTTAGGGTAGACCCCTGTATGATGTCTCAGGCCACGTAGTGGACTGTGTCAGAGAGTGTGACATTGAATTGACCATTTTGGGATGGACAGTGGTCCATCGATTTCGAATTTTGCGTCAGCTGGATGCAGTGGCCCTGTTGGGGTGGGACTTTGCTCGTCGGACGGGACTGATTCCGCTTCCACTCACGGAAATGTTTTGCTTTCAAGATAACATGGAAGAAAATTTTCCTTTTGTAAAGCAACGGAACGCGCCCGTTGGCGATGTGGAATCGGTGGGGAGTAACGCCCGGGATTGCGAAACATGTGAAGATTCAGTGACAGATGAAAAAGAAAGTGAGTTGGAACAGAGCCATACATCAGACATTATGGTATTGACAGAATCAGCAAAGGAGAGAGCAAGTAGACTGCAGAGATTGTTAATTCGACTTTTGCAGTCAGTAACATTGTTGCCGTGTTCCACTTCATGGGTGATGTGCCAGATTTCAGAACAGACTAAAGAGGGTGATTTGGTGTTTGTTGAGGCTTTGCCACTAGAAAGGATGTCGGCACGTGCGGTGCGTGGCATAATGTCTATTGATGATAAATCTTGTCGTTTTCTTCAGGTGGGAAATCTTACTGCTGAAGCATTAAACTTAGATGTAGGGATGCAAATTGCCTCTATTTCAGCATTGGAGACGACCGAGGTATATTTAAATGAATCACTTTTGAATTTGTTGGTTGCTCAAAAGCCGCATCCAGTTCAAATGCATAGTTATTCGATAAAATATCTTTAACAAACATTTTATGATTATGATTAATAAATGTTAGCCAAATTAGTTGCCACCATATATCCTAGTCTACTGAAGGTCTTTCTCAGATCTAATCACTCTTACATTTTTATCATCTTTGCTCAACCACACAAACCTTACGTTATTTTCTTTAGCATATACTTTAGCTTTCCAAAATAGGTTTTTATAGTAGGGCGACATATTTTCATTTATATAAATCCGTACCGAATTTTTATTGTTAAATAGAAAATCATTAGTAATTATTTTCTTTTTACCCTGCAACCAGCTATCTCTTATGTCTCTACTTTTAAATTGAATAATTAGAATTGGTTTGTGTTGACTATTCTCTCTTCGGTTTGGGATTCGGTAGACTGCCTCAATCGTTCCCGGTTTGTAATCTGTCATTCTTAAAGCAGTTGCCAGCCGTTGCACAAGTTGTTGGATATTTTCATTCAGTGATGTGTCAAGGCCATGTATTTCGATGTTGCAATTTCTATCGTACTGTTCTTTCTCCTGTAGGTTATTCTTAAGGTCATCTAATTCCTTCCTAATATTCCGGTCTGTCTGATTGACTGAGGAATCCAACTATTTGTTTTTCCATTGTTAGAATTTTGTTCCGAAGTTGCTCATTTTTTTTTTATACATTGCATCTCTTCGCTTATAAAGTTCATAGATGTTTCAATTGCCCTTACTGTGGCTTTCAGCTCCCCAGATCATCCAGTTTAGTTAGGATCTTCATCAATAGTTGTTTTAATTCTGCATTTTCTATCTTTGGTAATGCCTTAGTAATTTCTTCAATTTCATCTTTCTTGTCACCCCATTCATATTCACCTTCAGTTGTTGTTTCACAGTTCACTGCATTAGTCAATGTCTCCTCATGCTCTAAAGTAGATTTCACTTTTTTCCTGGATCTGCAATTTGGACATAGCCGAGCAGCTTGCTGCCTAGCCTGTCCCTTAGATTTCCTTGATGCCGCACTTATTGTGACGCATTCGAAATGGTATTTCCCATTGCAGCCACCTCCGCATATCGCATATTCCAAATTTTGAAGTTTGTTTGCGCATTTCTTGCATTGCGACATATTTTCCTTTTATCCGAATTGTTAGGCTGATGTCAAGGCCTTTAGGCCTAATCACAACCAAATGGCCGCACCCATTTCCGTTTTTTCACCAAAATGTCACTTAATTTTGTATGCGGTAATGTTCTCAAAGATTGAGAATTACCGAATCAATATGATCGAATTTAATTAATTCAAGTAATATAACTTTTAAAAAAATGTTTATTGCTGTTTAAGGGTCATGTGAAAACACGTATTTCAATTTTTAACCAATGAAAAAAATTTGTTACAACATGTATGTTGCAATTCTAGGCTTGTTTACCTAAAAATATGTGAAAGCGATACATGTATTGGTTGTGCTGTATATATTTCATGTCATTGTTGGGTTTATTATAAAAGATTGTCCTCAATATGGGAATTAACAGTACTTACATTACGATTTCTCGATATTGTTGAAATTCTCCAATACTGAGACCTCCCACTTATTTGGCATCTCACCAGGTAAAGATAAATACTTTCCCTTAATAAACTCGCAGAATTTTTCAAAGCGTTGATCTGGAAGCGAGAGAATAACTTGAGTTGGGTTTTTAGGTCTTGTAAGGTAACTTGTGAGACATTCAAGAGCTTGACTGGCCGAATGAAGGCCACTGGTTATGGCATCTTCATCAGCAACTGGGGAAGAACACAGTGATTCTTTCGAAGGCTTTTTAAAGGAAAATATTGATTACGCTTTCGTCATCTGGATGGTCAAAGAACATGTTTTGTACGAAACTTACATTTTCGTTTCATTCTTTCTGTTTCGCCGCTTGCACTTGGAAAACTAGCTAATGATGTTGACGCATTGTATTCGGTTCCTGGGGGTGATGCCAAGGAAGTTTTCAGGTCCACTGGCTGTACCTCTCTTGGTGTATTGGCATTTGGTGTTCCTGTCAAGTGAATGTTATGTAAAGGCCGGCACTACACATACAGTATTCGTCGAATACTGCATGTCTGTCGCCGGTATAATGTTGAGAGAATGAATTTGTGAATTACTAGAAATTTTCATTGTTACTCACCCTCTTGGCTTGACTATTGTTTTTAGGATGCTCATGCTTTCCATGTGTGGCCAAATGTTAATTTCATGTGTGCCAGAACCGCTAGGTTGTTTAGTCTTCTTCAACTCGTGACTATATCGCTGTCTTAAACTTTTCCAGCATTGACGGCATTCTTCATCTATAAAATAAATCAACTTACATCAACTTTTTAAAATAATATTACTTTTAGTTATTTTGAATTGCCTTACCAGTTTTGTCCAACTTAGCACCTATCGATCGCCACGCTGCATATTTCTTAACTTTATTCCTGTAGCCTGTCAGTCCCATATCCCACAATACTTGACTTTCGAAGATAGCTACAATTAGCTTTGTCATCGAAATCCAATGTTGTGCAGGAATGGGATTCCTCCAGAAAATCCCACTCATCCAGATACAGCGATTCGTTGTTCAAAACTGCATGTTGTATAATGCTTCCAATGATGCCATGATGTGGTTTGCTGCAGAATACAAAATTAAAAAATTAGCAAAACTTTTTGTACAGTATTTTATAATGTTTTTATATAAATGAATGTACTTACCTCGATCCACAGAATTCCTCCGAAACCTGCCTATCCTCCAAACTCCACACTTTCCAAACAATATTCTAAAAATGTTAATTTCATTGTTAACAATATACAAAATCATTTCTATACACAAAATTATCTATAAAACTACCTCCACACAATCAGTATCCACACGCACATTTTCAGAACGTGTGCTTTTTGAAGAAAAGAGCATCTTTTTTTTCTTCTCGCTTCCCATTGGTGGAAAATAGAATTGATCCTATTAACTAATTTTGGGCCTTATGTCGATCTTGTCATGGCATAGTTGTCTGCTAGCGACGACATAGCAGCTAGCATAGTCAAAACATACAAATATGAATCGGCCATTATACTTACTAACGCGATTTGAATGATTTTTCATTAGATATAATTTTTCAATAACACCATAGAAAGCACTTTCTATCAGTGTTTTTTATGTTTAAAATTGCACCCTTGTTATGTATTGACTTAAGGAGTTGTGTTAGGCATCCTACTGTATATGGGCTATATTTTTCAATGCTTATACTAACTTTTTTAATTGCCTTGATTCTCCCACCTGAACTTTCCTTTAAGTATGACTCCATACTTTTAAGTATTTTTTCAATAGAGGTTTCCACTTTTTCTTTTGTATCATACGGTGTCATAAGCAACAACATATTTCCCCAGAAATGCGCTTCAGATATTTGATATTCAATTGAATAATTCCCTTCATTACCTTCTACAGTCTTTGATTTTTCAAAATGCATGTTTGAGCAAAGCTGAAATCGAAGTCTATCCCTGGTATAAAACATAATTTTATTAATTTCATTTGTAATGTTGTGCCTTATACTATTTAAAAACAATGCAGGATC
>JAQGBW010006139.1:0-10991 GCA_034698625.1 Julus scanicus
AAGGGGGGGGGGATAGAAGGAAGTTTAAATACATTTTGCAAATACTCGCATATTTTTTTTAATACGGGAGCATCTTTCCAAATTTTGGCCAATGCACAGAATGTTCCATGACCATCTTAGGTTTAACATTTTAATATGTCAAGAACAACAACTTTAAAGACATGACTTTGATAAACACGCAGCTGCATTGTTCCATCCAGTTTTAATAAAATTAGTGGGTGGGAAAAAAAAACTGAGATAAATAAAAAAGGTGGCTGGTGTGGATCAATAATTCAAGTGGCATGGAAAAACGCCATTTGAATCGCACACCCCGAGCGATTCCACTCACAATACATTATTAATAACACATTTTTTATGCGTTTTTCGAGATTAAAAGACTTCCAAAACACGATCAAAACAAAAGAAAAAATCCGCCCCTGACTTTACTGAATGGTGGCAATCACGCATTGCACCAGAGTATTGCGTGTTTGTCCCCCTTTAAAAAGCATAAGGGCAACTGAGTATAATTGCTATAGATACACGTAGATGGCGCCACGTGCCCTTTCTTGTGAACCAAGTAAAACTTGTCCATGCTAATCTTGGGGATTTCTAAACCCCCATCAAGAATTTGAAATTCAATACAGTGGAGTCTCACATATACGAATATGAGGGGGAACAGAAGATTCTTCTTATAAGTGAATACAATGTACATGTGCTAGCAGGTTTCGTGGTTACTGTATTTTAATAAATAGAATAATTCTTCTTAAAAAATGTCGTTTAATAGTTTTGTCAATGTTTAAATTATGTACATATACAAAGAAGAACAGAAACAAAAAAAATATGTATTTGATATAATCACAAACAATAAGGCACATGTAACGTAAGTTACATCTTCAGAAATGTGCTTATTCATCTTAAAAAAACTGTAATTTTAACTTGCTTGTTTTTCCTGCAAGCTACATATGTATTATATAAGACCTGTTCACAGTCAATAATAACATCAGACTCTTTTTCGTTTGCATCTTTAGAATAGACGAAATGCTTCCCAATTATGTGAAAAATCTTTTCTTATAATTGAATAGTATTTACACAAGGGGATTACATCAGGGGAAGGAATCACCATTTGTATAAGTGGAAATCTTGTATAACTGAATATCGTATAAGCGAATAATGCATTACACAGGGTTAAATGGAGTTTTGCTGGGGAACAAGAAATTATTTGTATAATTGAATGTTTCATATAAGTGAGCATCGTATATAAGTGAGACTCCACTGTATTTTATAACAAAAACAGAGAAATGAAGAACGTTCTAAATACAGCCAGTTATGTTAAAACCCGTGTTTCCATTGGGGAAGTATGTTTATAAATTTGAATTAAGTTTATCCACATAGGGGGTCGCACGAGGAAATGTACTAATTTGGTTTTTTTCCTCAGTGACTTTGCAACTTCATAGTTAATGATTACATATTATGCAATTGGCCAGACTACAGTTTCACGCCTCCTAGTGGTGTATGGACTTTATTCATGACATTTTCACAATGGTCACAAGTTTTGTAATGGAAACTAGGTATTTTGTTTTTAATAGCGTAATGCCAAATCCATGGTTACATATAAAGATGATCAAGATATGCTAAAAACCCATACGCCACTAGGGGGTGCTGAACCGGAAGAAAACTAAATTAGTTGTGAATCTTGGAAAATATAAACTTCAAATACACTTACTTCATATGCGTACATACATTGTACAAAAATAAGAATATATTTTCAGAATTTCCAGAAAACTTAAAATATTCTAAAAGAAATTATGAAAATTTGACATTAAATGTTAGCTAGTAACTTATTTATAAAGTTAACAGGTTTTTCAATTAAAAACATAAGTGAACTAATTTGCACATCAAGGATCGTCCATAAAGATGTTATACACTTCTGGTGATACATGTCACATTATTACCAAACCTAACTGCAAATATAAAAACTCTGCATACTGACAATGTGTCTTGACAAATTTATTTATTTCTCAGTATACCATTAGTTGAAAAACACTGACTTTGAGTGCCAAAACCTGTACAGTTAAGCCGGCTCGCTACCAAGACGTACATGTACATGCGTATAAACACGTTATGTCTTTAATAGCTGTACAATTTTGATATTTACATATATTTAAAAAAAATGGCGGCTGAAACAAACCCGGAGGACAAACTTTTTTGCATATGTGTGTAAATACTTTTATATACATATGTACGTACATGTACGTCTTGGTGGAGAGCCGGCTTTACTGTAAATTCTGGACAGTCTGTCTATTATATTAAATGTAGTATAGGAACAGTAAATGTAGAAAGAACATGTATAGCAAGGAAACTTTAAAAAAACGTACAAAATTGTTAAACGGTATAAAAGGTGATGTCGGATCTCTAAATCGCGAAGGAGGAACTAGAAATACAGATGTGACCCTTCCAAATATCATTTCTATGAATCTGGAGTAAAATAGCCGTACGATTTATGGTCAAGAACCAGCGTAACCATGGCAACCTTTGGATCGAGATCCAGCCATAAAATCTGAATTTTATCGAAATTAACGCCCCGAAGACAATAACTGACCCCCGTAGTAATGCGAATCGTGAGGCCATAAATACCGAAGCGTAATCGAAAGAAATGCCTTAAGAAATGCTCAGGGCCCAGGGGTCGAAAGGTTTGCCCTTTGCTTTATCTGAAAGGATTACAGCCGCAGCTGGCTGTTTTATGACTCCCTTCAGATAAACTGCCTTTTTATAACGTGTTTACTTAATATATACGAACGGCAGCAAACCCTTCAAAAAGTGTATAAAGATCCGCCAATTTCCTAGAACTAGGGTAATGGAAAAGGTCAAGGCCGTTTATGAGCTTCCCTCTTGCGCGTTTCTATACAGTGGCGCTGTTTCGCATTGTTATTGTTAAACAGAGTTTAGTGGGGTCCAAACGCATATGAGACCATAAAGGGCCTAATGTATAATAAGGCTTGGGAATTATAACATTATAAAATTATAAAATTCGAAAAATCAGCTGTGGGCACGAAATTGATTTTCAGCCGAAATCTGATTTAGATAGAATTTATGGAACTGTGAAAGTGCGCATGCCTCGCAAAATACTGTTCGTTGCGCATGAGCACATCCACATTTCATAACTTTTATGCATATCAAATTTCAGCTGAAATCCATTTCGTGAAAGCTTATACTTCATTTAAGATTCAAACGCCATTTTGCATTATACAGTTAGGGAATTACTAAAGACGTTATGGAAAGCTTTTTTCCAAGTTTACTGGGAAATACTTATAAGGAATTTGAGGAATTTGGAAAATTAAATCTTACTAATACATATTTTCTCATTTTGTTTTACAGAAATTTCGCCAAGCAAAGGGCTGCCATTGAGAAAAATTATGGCGACGTAAGCGAACAAAGATAATTTTATTCCTAAACCATACATATTAAGATTCTGCTGCAAAATTTCCAGAATTTCATGATTTTCTAAGGAAATGTTAAAATAGTTTAAAATCGATTTTCTTTTTTAAATTTACAAGTTTTAGACTGTAGACCATCTCATAAATGAAAAGTAGTTTACAAAAGGTACAGTCACGATATGTATAAATTCGTTGCACATTACCTGATTAAAAATAAGTCGAACTTCATATGAAAACCACAACAATCATAAATAACAACAGATGATCATAAATTTGAAACAAAGGGTTATAAAAGTAGAGGGCGCTGCTGTCAATAACAATACGGCGCTTCAGCACATAGCCTCAACAATTTCTTGACATGAAAGCCAATTTAGAAAATCTTTTTTTATCGTTTTTTTTTTACATAAAATTGTTTATAAATAGCATTAATTTGAGGGAAAAAAATTAATTAAAGCAGTCCGAATTGATAGTCAATTGGCTAAATAATCCTATTTGATTTCAACCAATTTTTCAAAATTCTTGTAGTTTTCCAAAATATTTTGAAGATTCTTGTAGGCTTTAAAGATATTTTCAAGACTGTTAATTGTAGTCTTTAAAGCTATTTTCAAGGTTCTTGTAGTTTTTCAAGATATGGGAATGGATGGGGAATGGATTTTCAAAATTCTTGTAGCTTTTGAAGATATTTTCAAGAATGTTGTAGTTTTTGAAGATATTTTCAAGAATGTTGTAGTTTTTGAAGATATTTTCAAGAATGTTGTAGTTTTTTAAGATATTTTCAAAATTCTTGTAATCTTTAAAGATATTTTCAAGAATGTTGTAGTTTTTTAAGATATTTTCAAGATTCTTGTAATCTTTAAAGATATTCTCAAGATTCTTATAATCTTTAAAGATATTTTCAAGATTCTTATAATCTTTAAAGATATTTTCAAGATTCTTATAATCTTTAAAGATATTTTCAAGATTCTTATAATCTTTAAAGATATTTTCAAGATTTTTACAGTTTCGAAAATAATAATTCGACGTGATGTTCATTTTAGAAAATCCATTTCACAAAATCAATATCTATTATTCCCAGACGAATACATGGTTACGTAAACAAGCATTTAGTGATTCGAAATTCAAAATTTTCCTAAAATACCTCCTTATGAATCTACAAACGCACCGCACCCTAACATGCAGATTTCAGCCTCAATCAAAGTTTGGCAAATTTTCCAAGCTAAAAAGGATATTGCGTTCATAAATCAAATTATAGATAATACCAGACACTAATCAAATATACAAACACATGCAGGGCCTTTTTGTTGCTGTTGCAAGAATAACAAAATTGATAGCAATTGTGTTTAAGGGTCTCTCTAACAACGGGTTGTTGGCATTACCAGGTTTATTGCCAAGCACATTATGAATTTACTCCGTCCTATTTCGTTGTTTATTTCTGCATTAGGCAGTACAGTATGCACGTATTTACGCAATACCAAGGGCACACCGACGTGAATAATGAATGCAACTAGGCCTAGGCCCCTCCATTATTGATCCATTTCCCAATTTCGTCGCTAATTTCATCCCAGTCGATGGATAATTCATTCGCAACCACTTATGAAAATGCTTAATTTTTACGCCAACTTTTCAGCGAACCCTTTCATGATCATGTTTCGACTAATTTAATATTCAGAGTTGAGGACAGCTCAAGAGAGCAGCATTAAGAGGGTAAATGCAGCTTAAGCCACTCACACATACCTACCCACACTTCATGAAAAATTGTGTTGATCATTTACTACTTTCATATTAAAGGGACAAAAACTACAATTTTACTAACCTTAACGCTTAACTTAGATATTCACAGGCGTCACAGGATCTTGATGTAAATGTTGTTTTTGTAGTCCCTGTTGAAGCTGGCAACGTGTTATCTGCAAAAGAAAATTCCGAGTGTAACAGATGTTAAAACCGCAGATGGCAAAGAACGAAAGTAAGTTTTAAAAAATATCACTATGTCATGCAATAACACATCTAAACAATATCATTTAAAATACAAAGAGAATGATACGAGAAATGAGATTTTTTTTAATAACATTGCCCCTATGTGATATTCTCCATTTACGTATGTCTGAAAACGATTATGGTTTTATATGACAGTTGATGACATTCTATATGTCTGAAAACAGTTGTGGTCATATACACTCGAGTGCAAAAAAATCGACTCACCTGCATGAATCAAGTATAGATGTGTTTTTCTCAGAAATCAAATGTCCGTTTTAAAATCGGAAAAATGTGTTTTGTAGACAATTTATTCCTCTTTATAATTCGCATAATTTTCCTAAAATTCCTGATGCATCCGTGAGGCGAAAAATGTTGGAACTTAAAGCAACCCAAATTTTCATTATTTATGCCATATGCATCGTTGTACCCCTGTGGCTGTAGTAAGTGTTTCTCAATACAATTGGAGTATCAGAGTTTAATGAACACATATCCAGACATAGTGTTAATTAACAATTTCTCGATAAAATGTCCACTCCACTAGAAGTAGCCGCACGAGTTGCAGGCTATTCTCCAGAAAAATTCAACAGAAATCCTTTTCACACTAGGCGAATTATAAACAGGAATAAATTGTCTACAAAACACATTTTTCCGAATTTTAATCGGACATTTGGTTGCTGAGAAAAACATATTTTTACTTGATTCATGCAGGTGAGTCGATTATTTTGCTCTCAAGTATATAATATCACTTTCCTTGTCATTGTGCATATTCATAAGAAAACAAACATATTATTTCTATAAATATGAATGTGTTACATACATATATATTGAAATTTAGTAATGGGAGTTCCATATATGACATTTCTCCTACACGTTTATATATGTTCCATATGCAATTTTTTTCCAATATGGCGTCTTTTCCTTCGCATTTCGTCATGGCACATAAATTCATTCGTGTTGATATTGTTATAATGAAATCAAACATGACATTAATTTTATCTTCAATTGCTTTTGAAAGATCCGTGTATACCGTGTGGCGAATGATTCTGGATGAAAATGAAAAACTGGGCAAAGCAAGGCTGGCCGCCACCGAAGTATTCCAGCAGCAGATTTTCGAAAGTGCAAAGTCAGTGAAAATGCAGAAAATGCATGTTTCAAGAAAGGTACGTTAATTGTGCGAGGTGAGGAGAGGGAAAAAAAGATGTATTCACTAAATGCAAATCATCTTTTGCATTCAACATTAACCTGGGACTGAATAAATGAGGCTATATACAAAACCACTTACAAAGATAGCATAAATCGCATATGTTAAAAGTCTCAGTCTAGTTCAGGGTCAATATGCTAAAATGTGATGTTGTTTTCCAACCGAACTAACGTGATATCATGGATTGCCAACTTCCAGGAACGGTGTAGAATGAAAGCATACTAGATTTGGAAATAAGTAACGAAATTCGTGACACATAGTTTCCTGCCAATTAAGGCTATATGCTAAAATCTGACTCAAAAAAAGGAATAAAAAAGATTAAATTTATTTTATCTTCTCCTCAGTGGAGGATGAAATATCTTATAATTCCAGTTTGTCACTTTAGAAGAATATTGATAAACTAGGTACAAGATTCGTCAGACAAAGTATGCAGGAAGAAAATGTCATAGAAATCCAAACCTCCAGAGTATAGAGAGAAATAAACCGTCTACAATATATTGAATGTTAACAACAATAGTTGCATTGTTGTTGTTTGTACAGTGCCTGGATCAACTCCAGAAGATCCACGAAGATCTTCAGCTGAGCGTGCGTGAGTTAGACAAACTTAAAAAGACTTATATGGACGAAGAACACATTGCCCACGACGCCAGGGAAAAAGCACACGAAGCGGAGGAAAAGTAAGATAAAAAAGCGTTGGGTGGAAGTGCTTTTAGTAATAAAACAAAAATGACAGAATAGTCTTCAATTTCCAAAACTTTTCATTTAGGTTGAAACGCAAAAAAGGACACTTCTTCCAGTCTTTGGCATCGTTGCAAAAGAACAGCGCCAAGGTGAGAACCGTGTGACATTATTTCTATTTTATGACATAGTTTTAATGCATATTATTGTAGTATTTATGTTGAACTCGTAAGATAAACCAATGTGTTATCCAATCCGTAGTTTTCGTCCAAAAAAGAAGCGTGTGACATTCGGTCAACGAGCGCCCGCAACGACTATCTTTTATGTCTGGCTGCCACCAATGCTCATCAAGCTCGATATCACGAAGTGGAACTTCCAGACATAATGAAGGTGAGCAATGTCACATGACCTGTATACTAAATAGTAGACTATATATAGAACTTTTAGAGCATGTACATGTTTTTAAACTAGTGTACGTTTTAAACATTATTTTACTGAAAACCTTATTTTTTAACGCCATTTTGTGAGCTGCATGTTCAATAAAATGTGTCAGACGACTTTGTGACGACTAAGAAATTTTCGTTTAGTTTTTTAAAGGTCTTCTTTGTACTACAAAAAAGGTGAAAATTTAAGGTTTAGTTATGTTGTTAACCATGGTTAATTTCACCAAATAGCCATAGATATTTTTAAATTAGCTTAGCGATGGATTACAAAGTATGATCACAAAGAATTGGAATTTTTTAGAAGAGGTTTATGGCATTTTTCTAACAATTAACTTCTGTCAAATGTTTGTAAGATTTCGTTACTATGTCTTTTGAACATTACAGTGGAAATTTTCATCAAAGAACTTTTCAAACAACACTATTTTAAGAGTATATTGTTTCCACTTGCAGATGATGGACACGGATGTTTACGAAAAAGTGGCAGAGTATTTCCAACTCCTCAGCCAGACAGAGTTATTCACCTGTGCCGCCACCCAGACCTCGTTCACCAAAATAAAAGAAGTGGCGGATTTGGTAAAAAAAATACCTTAACCTACGTTAGGTGGCTGAACAGCCTTAGATAACTTGATGCCTTAAGTATGCATAAAGGGCCGTTCGAAAAGAACGTCCTCAAGAGGAGGGAGGTGGGAAAGCCATTATGGATGTCCACTAATGATGGTATTTTTCATTTCTTGGAATTTCTGTTTAATTGAGATAAAATTAAAGTCAGTGAAAGGGGAAATTGACAAAAGAAATGTGTCCCAGTCCCAAATGTATTCGAATTTTAAAAACATAAGGAAAATCGGGAATTATGCCTAACTTTGTGTTAAACTTGTATTTTATGCTGGATTTTCCCTTTGAGGTCAGAATATTTCCGTTAATCACAAAATATCTGGAAAAAATGTCGTGGAATTGCTATAGCGAGGCGGATGCTTGGAAATTCAGAAAATGGGCCTTTGTCAACAAGGCCCACACAATAATAGTTATTTTGCAATGCCACGAAGTTTGAAATATTTTATTAGGTTTTGGATACCGGGTAGCACCAGTTATAACGTTGCAGTTTTTCTTTTTTCTACACAAATTAAGAAACTTTTAAAAATTATCGTTTTCAGATAACTCATCAACACAATGTTCAATGCTACCTGCACGATTGGACGGCGCTCAGGGACAAAATTCAATACCAATATGAACCGTGCAATGACGATAAGGTAAGAAAATGTAATATGGAAGAGAACAGATCTGCAAAAAATGTGGAAATATTAAATAAAAAATAAAAAATATCAGTTAAGTGAGATTTAATATCGATGTCTACCTAAAACTACATGTACTTGAGTTATAACCAACGTTACATGTTCATGTTCAGATTGATACCATCAGCTCAGAGCACAACTCTGGTCACACCCTCACTAAGGAGGCCAAGAGATGTGCCACGAAAATCGCTAAGGAAACTAAAGCCATTCGAAGCTTTCACAAGCAACTAAAAGCATTGCTCAATCAGAACGCAACTGCTGGACAGAAGGTACAAAAATGTTGAAGATGCCCATAATTTTTGTATATGTAATTCCACTTGTATTTGTGGAATACATTTAAAAAGTTTATTGTATGGTGTCTACGAATTTTAAATAAATTGTTTAGATATTTGTATTACGTTGACTTGATAGTTGAATACCTAGAGATTTTTACCATTACTTCAGATTTCATATACCATACTACCATACTTACTTTGATATTTCTGATAAATGTTTATGATACTAATTTCAACAAATTTAGGAGACGTTGTCTCCTTTTACTTTATCAAATTCATTAATTTGTACCCCAAAAAACATTAAAAATTTCAATCTTTATCCAAAATACATTGCATAGTTTCAATTTCTATTCAAAATGCATTAAACAATTTTTGATTTTTATCCAAAATACATTACAAAATGTCAATTTTACCCAAAATACATTCAAAAATTTCAATTTTTATCCAAAATACATATCAAAATGTCAATTGTTATCCAAAAAACATTTTTGATTTTCCTCCCAAAAAGTATATATTTTCCATAAATACGCCAGATAAAATTGGGTGGGAATTTTTAAACTGGTAAACACTTTTTAAGATGTAGGGGGTGTAGGAATAACTCGAAAATTTATTGTATTTACTAACATTTTTCAGGATGAAGCAACGGGTGGTGAAACAGCAGTGCAGTCAGTGGCCCAGCAAGATATCGAACAAAAGATAGAGGAGTTACGATTGAATATAAGGAGGGCGGAGGTATGACAAAAAAACCACATTCAAACCAACAAAAAAATCCTAAATTAAGAAAACTGAGAATATTTTTCAAAACCCCACCTTTTAAAAATCCTATTTGTTTATTTTTAGATAAGCAAATTAAAAGCAGAAGCGAGAATAGAAGCCCTTAGAGAATCTGGTGGTAATAAGCTTTTGTTTTTCTTGTCACTTGACAAGTCTAGTGAATTAATATTCAAACAGTGCAACCCGCTAAATGTTGTTGAACTCTTTGGTTAATTGCTTCAAATTATAGCAATTATGATGTCAAAACCGCCCAAACGCTCATTTTAGGTGTCGTATCAAAGGGAGTTGAGCCAGACTCGAATTAAAATCTGGTATTAAGGGCACTAAACCCTAAAATGTGAGGCCTGCTACATTTCTGCATAAATCTGCAGATGGCCTTATACCCGCAAGGCTTAATTCATTTCTATGAAAAATCCTAATAGCGAATACAATTTATTTAACAAATTTTCAGAAGTTTTAATTTCAACCAAGAGATGGCGACACAATACCCAATATAATAGAATACAAGCACCATGTGGGCCATACTCTACTTAATATTCATCTATTAGTGACCAAATCAGTTTAAGGTGAATCAGAACCTATCACTTTCAATGGGTGAAATTTTAAAACACACTCACAGCCAAACAAAAATAGATGACATAAAAATAAAAATTGTTTAAAATAGCTTGATAAATAAGCAATTGAAATTGATTGTCGTTTTTAACTTTGAAACAGTAGGTTTTAAAAAAAATTAATAAACAAGTTTGGGAAATGTGACAAACGACAAACGATGGGAAAAACGACGATCAATTTCAATTGCTTATTTATCAAGCCATTTTAAACAATTTTTATTTTTATTTAATCTATTTTTGTTTGGCTGTGAGTGTATTCTAAAATTTCACTCATTGAAAGTGATAGGTTCTGATTCACCTTAATACAAATGGTTTATTTTATATTAAAAGTCA
>JAQGBW010006140.1:0-10989 GCA_034698625.1 Julus scanicus
CCCATCCCCTGGCGTTGGTGTTTAGCCCTCGTGTTGCAGAAATAGGCCAACGTTAAAAATCAACAAACAACAACAAACAAAACAAACAACAACTTTAAAATCTAAAAAAATTAATATTGAAAATTAAGGGGGGTTGTCAAGTATTTTTAATTCGAATTTAAAATCATGCCAACTTGTACAACTTTTTTCAAGACGTCAGACCAGACGTCTTATTTTGGTCGAAACCTGACCAAAAACAGACCACATTTTCGGTGGTGCAGACGTCTTTCGAAGGCTCGACGTCTAAAAGACGTGGGAAGCGACAATTACAAAGTATGTGCCTGGCGATTGTATCAAAAAACGTGATTCTCCAACATGGTCCTTTTTAGTGAAATCCCACCGTAAAGTTATATACATTAAGAATTGGTATGGGGAGCATCTCGAGTTTCTCTCACGTGGAAAGCCCCTTTAGCTTTAAACATTAGAGACCATAACATAAGCATCTCAACACATGGCTGCTCTCAAAATTTGCGCATGGTTCATGTTTTTTTACGCGTGCTACATAGAGAGCTGCTATAGAGAGCATTTCGAGTTTCGCTCACGTAAACACGCACCTTTACGGATTTTGTTTAATAAACGACATAAAACTAGGTTAAATTCTAGTTGCCAGATATCACAAGCAATAGCATTTCCTGGTACGTGAGATTCCACAGATATGTGTTGAATGCTTGACTTTCATCTGGAGAGTTGAATTAATGGTTTCAATTATTTTCTGTAATTTAACTAGGCAGATTGTACATCCCAATTAGCACAAAAACTGTTGGCCAACACTATTTTGAGCCGTCACGAACGTGCTGGTTTCACGTTGAGCCACAGTGTTGGCCAAGTGTACCAATTTAACATGTCCGCATTTGCCAACAATAAAAGTGTTGGCAAACTCGAACGTAATATATACGTCTTTTGTGCATTGGTAAATACTGTTTTAAAGCTGTTGGCATTGCGCTGCATAACTGCGTTGGGATTGAGTTGGTAAATAACAGTTTGCCAACACGTTTTCCGCACACAATTACCTACGCAATTTAAATGCAGTTCAGCAGCGCAACGCCAAAGGCTTCCCAATAGTGTTTTCCAACGCAAAAATTATGTTAAATTTTCCTTTTTAATAGCCAACACTTTTATTGTTGGCAATAAACGAAAAAAAAATTGCATTTCATTAGAAAAATTAAAAATTTTATTTAAATTAATTTGGCAAGCATTAACATATTACAACCCA
The DNA here is from genome assembly GCA_034698625.1 of Julus scanicus. Lineage (NCBI taxonomy): Eukaryota > Metazoa > Arthropoda > Diplopoda > Julida > Julidae > Julus > Julus scanicus. The sequence goes on from JAQGBW010006140.1 coordinate 1,253, forward strand.
GGAAGCACTCCGACCAAATAATGTCGTCCAAATGACGTCAATTTGTCGTCGTTTTTTTTTAAAATAACGTCATCAAGTCAAAAAATGACGTCATTTTTTGGTCATTTATTTTTTTTAAATAGCCAACTAAACTTTGTCAAAAAATTTATAAACTGCCAACATTAATTGAACGGAATGATCACGGCCCTACTGTCGCCCTTTTATGGTCGGCCCTAGGCATTTTCGAAAGCTAGATAAGGCCCTGGTCATTCCCTCCATTGTAATGCCCATGCAGGGGCGCCGAGAGCCAAGGCCGGGGGAAAGGGAGGAGGGCAAGATATTTGGGAGGGCCTTAGAAAAACTGCGTTTGTACCATAACAAAATTGCGTTTTTACCAAAGAAAACTACTGGAATCCTTTCAAGTCTGGCATTATGCCTAACATTGTCTTAATGGGGGATCACAACCCTATCACTTTCAATGGGTGAAATTTTAAAACACAATTTCAGCCAAACAAATAGAGATTTTATTAATTTTAAACATCTACCATTTCACAGTCAAAAACGAAAAAGTGATACCTTTGCTGATTTATCAAGCTACAGCTTGATAAATGTATATTTTTAAAATATACAGTATTGGCCAAAACATTTGCGACTGGGTGATACGAATGTTAAAGTTGAGAAAAAAATATGAATGTGACTTAAATCCAAGGACAAAGCATTAAGTTAGTTACACGTACATTCTGTATATTAAACAACAAAGAGAAACGAGTGAAAAATAATGTATAAATATTGCTAGATTGTAAAGAATGTAAGAAGTACAATTTTGGACTGGCCAAAACAAGTGCAACTGAGATTTCAGATTCCAAATAAATAAAGTTTTTCTTAATATTTTGTTGCAAAACCATTGTTTTGAATCATTGCTTTAAATCGAGATGGCATTGATTCAATTAAGTTTATGATAGCCTGGTATAGGATCTTCTTCCAGGCTTTTTCAAGTTGTTCAAAGTGCTGGTCCTGTGTGCGCACAATACTGTGGTCGATTTGTTTATTTACGATCCCCTACAAGTTCTCAATAGGGTTTAAATCGGGAGACTGAGGTGGCCACTCCAATACAGTGACCTTTTTTTCCTTGAAGAATGTTTCAACCACATTTGATGTGTGTTTTGGATCATTGTCTTGCTGATAGATCCATTTCAAAGGCACTCTGCAAAAGGTAACATGATGTCCTGATGAATGCCTCTGTACACATAATGACCTATGATTCCATTAATGCAATGAATGGGGCCAATACCATGTCCAGAAAAACATCCCCAAACCATCACGCTGCCTCCACCAAACTTGACTGTCTTCTGGCAATATCGTGGATCCAAGCATTTCCCCTTTGGTCGGCATACATGGCAAATTCCATCTCTGGCTATGATGTTGAGCTTAGATTCATTACTAGGCAACACTCCAATTAATTGCTCTTTTGAAAACTCCAATTTTTTCTTAAGATTATTTTTGGAGATCAAAGGCTTCTTCGCTGGTCAAAGAGAAAATAATTTGTTCGCCACTGCACGCCTTTTAATAGTGCGATCAGATATTGGGAGTTATAATTCCTGTTTATTTGGAATAGATGATGCAAATGGATTCTTTTTCAGGAGTCTCACAATCATAGAGTCTTCTCTAGCTGTAGTTGCACGAGGTCTACCGCCCCTGTGGACAATGGCAACCATTGCTGTGCTTTTGAATTTCTTCAGCAACCTGCATACTGTGGATTTGTGCACATCATATTTTTCACAAATATCTTTTTGTTGCATCCCAGCTTGATAGGCAGCAATTATTTTGCCTCTCAAAACCTTCATAAGAGTCAGGAGCCATACTGCATTGATCAAGTCTTGATACTCAAATGGTCCCTGTCATGGAAACTATTTTATAAACGGTTAGATTACAATTAATTACCTTTGTAATCTAATCATGTTTCGTGATGCAAGGGTCACATTTTACCACGAAGTTGCATATTTATTGCTGAGTTGCACCTGTTTTGGCCAGTCCAAAATTGCACCTCTTACATTTCTTATGATCTTGCAATATTTATGCATTATTTTTCACTCGTTTCTCTTTGTTGTTTAATATACAGAATGTATGTGTAACTAACTTAATGCTTTGTTTTTGGATTTAAGTCACATACATATTTTTTTCTCCACTTTCAACATTCGTATTACCCAGTTGCAAATGTTTTGGCCAATACTGTATTTTAAAATTTTTTTTATTTTGTTTTAATCTCTTTTTGTTTGGCGGAAATTGTGTTTTAAAATTTCACCCATTTAAAGTGATAGGGTTATGATCCCCCTTAAACACCAATTTTATGCCGGAATTTCACTTCGAAGTCAAGAAATTTTCGTTAATCATATAAATCTGGAGAAATGTCGTGGAATAACAAGGTTGACCACCAAAACATAAATACGAAGACACGCTACCACAGCGACCTTTAGTCTGCCCTAGACAGTTTACGAGGGGAGGGGGAGACTTAATTGTTTTTGAAAAGTAGACTGAAGCAAAATGGAAAATTTGCGTTTTTACCATAGAAAAATTGCGTTTTAACGTAGAAAAATTGCGTTTTTAATGTAGAAAAATTGCGATTTTAATGCAGAAAAATTGCGTTTTTAACGTAGAAACATGGCGTTTTTAACGTAGAAAAATAGCGTTTTTTTTTCAAAACGAACCGACGACCCTACGTGAACTCATGGGGGCTTTCCCCAACAACGTTTAGATCCTATATAAGTCCATAGATAGCTTTTTACAACTTAAACATCCCCAATTGACGTCATTTTTTAGGTTGTTTTTGGAAGGAATGATCAGGGCCCTATATTTTGGAACATGCCTAGGGCCGAACATAAAGTGGCGCGACATTAAATTTAAGCTATTTAGGCATAAATAAGCTTAATAATCAGGGCCCTATATATAGCTTTGAAAAATACCTAGGGCCGGCCATAAAAGGGCGCAAGCTTAAATTTCAGTTATAAAAGTTTATTTAAGCATATGTTGGCTTAATGCCGTTAGGCATATTACAAATATATAGGGCCCTGACCATTCCCTCCACTTAAATTTAGCAGTTTATACATTTTTTGACTAAGTTTAGCTGGTCATTTATACAAAAAAAGGACCAAAAAATGACGTCAATTGGGGGTGTGATTTTTAACTGGTCATATAAATTGAATAATTGACTAAAAATGACCTCCAAGGGAGACGTTTCTTGAAAACAGTCATTTAAAAAAAAGACCAAAAAATGACGTCCAAGGAGGACGTTTTTTGAAAAGGGTCGCTTAAAATCTGCTGAAAGTGCCCATATTATATACATTTTACGAGAATTAATGTTCAGGTAACGATGCATATTATGACTTGATTATTGCTATAATATATTAATGGGGTATAGTACCTATCACTTTCAATGGGTGAAATTTCAAAACACAATCACAGCCAAACAAAATGAGATCCGTTAATGTGCCCACGCTTCCAGCAGGTGGCAGCATTGAGCCTGAAAATTAATGGACATTTTTCAAACTTGTTTATTAATTTTAAAAAAACTCCACCGTTTCAAAGTGAAAAACGACAATCAATGGCAGGTATGACAGCTGCCATACCAACTTTTTTACCGGTATGGCAGGTATGTATGAGCAGCTGCCATACCAAATTTTTTACAAATTATTATTCTAAAGTATTTTATTTTATTATTTGTATATTTTTTAGCAATTTTTTTAAATGATTCAAATCTGTAATGTAAAGCAAAAGCTTCAAAATTTTGTGACCCTTAATTCAAGCCACCTTCGAGATTTACTCAACGTCGGAATCACGACTAGCTCAGCGTAAGTGTTCAGTTCGAGTGGATGAGTCTTATTTTAAATCTTTAAAAAATATCGGACTTGATTATCTTAAGTGCATTCCCGCGATACAACAAATAATTCACATGTCGCACAGAATTGTTTTAACATGACATCAATACTAATGTCGTGCTTGGCAATCAGTATTGACAAAACGAGGGTTACCCAATTAACAAACGTAAACTATACATTTTTGCCCCAATTCGGCAGAACCGCCTGGACAATAGCAATATTTACATGGCTCTACACGCATTTAGCGAATTGATTACTTCTTCATGTTGTCTGAGACCCGACCGTCGCTATATTACAACTTACGCGACTAAGTGACTCATTCAATACACATTCGCGACTACGTGACACATTAAAAGCATTTTCGTGATCGCGCTCGACATCTTCACTTGAGCAAACCCAAACACCGTGTCCTCAACTCTCCTCACTAGCATCTCTAGCTAGGTGCGGTCAGCAGCAGCACCTCTCGCGGCCGCACTGGAAGGCCGCATTTTTACAAATTATGAAATCGCGCATCACAATTCACGCGCCCCACTAGGAAATACAGCCTCAACTAGTGACCTTGGTCACAACTTTAGTCTTAAGGAGACTGAAAACATACATGAGAAGTACGATATTACAGTGTGAGTTCATACCGTGATTCTACATGTACACTACACTCTGAACTAACCTCTATGCTTGACTTATAGATGTTGTCTTAAAAGAATTCATATCGAAAACTTCAGAGGAAGTCGAGTTTTGGTCAACTGTAATCAGACTGTAATTGTAATTAAATTGTATATTAGTATAAGACACCCGACTGGCGTAAGCTAATCCGAAGCCAGCATTTGCTAAGCCCCGATCCTTGGGACCAATCAGAGGCCAACATTTTCTAAGCCCCGCCTCCTAGATTAGCTAATCAGAAGCCAGCATTTGCTAAGCCCCTCCCACCCCCTGGGGGCAACCTGAAGCGGAAGTGATGTTATGGTGGCCATTTTGTTTTTACCGGAAATGACGTCACAATACCATTTTGGACATGTTAAGACCTGAAATAACGTCACTATGCCATTTTGGACGTGTTATTACATGTAATGACGACACTATGCCACTCTGGACAGGAAATAACGCCACTGTCATTATGGGCAGGAATTGACGACATCAGGCCATTCTCGATGGAAAATGACGTCACTAAACAATTCAGGACAGAAAATGACGTCACCATGTAGATTTTGACCGGAAATGACGTTGCAAGTTTAAATATTAAAGACGTGAGCAGGGAAATTCAAATTTTTTAATGACTTGTTAATATTAACATCATTGTGAACAATGACGTCATCAGTTTTTTCTGCATGCAGACAGGTATATACTAGCAACATATATATAGAATATAAATGTTAAAAAATCCAAGGAACAAGGGGGTTTTGAACCATGGACTACAGGCATGGGAAACCAGCATCTTACCTCTAAGCCATTAAGTCAACTTAAGTTTGATGGGGGTTTTTCCTTTAAAATTAAAATTAACTTTGTGTATACAAAAACAATATTAGTTACTATAGAGGGGTATAATAATAGGGCAATTACACAACATCACCAAACAATATTTAGAAAACACATGCAAAACCAAGGGAAAACTAAAAAAGCATAGTGAAAAAAGAAACAATCAACCTGTATAGAAAAATAACAGAAACAAAACTAGGGAAACCACAATAAGCCTACTAAAAAGAAACAATAGGACCGAATAGAAAAATAACTAACAAAGCTAGGGAGAACCAAAATTAGCCTACCGAAAAAATAAACAATAGGCAGGTATAGAAAAATGTAACTCACCCTGTCAAAGGAGCACTAAAAATCAAGTCTGTATCAACCTGGATCCAACTGGAAAGTGACTAAAGTAGGCCATGCTATTGCAATTTCACAGCTAGTAACCCTCAAGGCATCATGTGACCCTATTGAACCTATCAGCATAGGGTTGTAAAAGCCCTTAGGGTCCTTAGTTCCAAACAAGACCTTGCAAGTCAAGACTGGATGTAAGCTAGCCAGACATAGTGGTGCCAACAAAGCTAAAAGAAGGTTCTAGATTGAAAACCTGTAAGGGCATGCTGTATAACCACCAATTCTGATTGGTTGATGGCACACAGCCATTTTTAACTGAAAAATTAAGTATAAAAACCCACCACACTGTAGCCCAAGCTCACAGTATATATCACCATCATCAGCAACAGCAACAGCAACAACTGAGAAGTCTACAAAATTAGGCATCATCATCATTATCAGCAGCAGCAAAAGCATCATAACTACAGGTTATAGACTTTGTTTTTTATGTTCTTATTATTTCGGGAGGCTGAAATTTATACAGTATATAGAGGGAGTAAATACACAAATTTTAAGCCCACATGCATGTAATTCTGATGTAAACTCTGGCTGCTAGAGCCAAAACACTGTACGGCGTACATTGTATATTTTAAAAAAAAATAGATCACTGTTCAATTTACATTTTTTAATGCCAAAATTCAGCTGTTCGCTATTTTTTCATAAAACTTTTTGAGTATATACAATTAAATATAAGGAACATTTTGGTATTAATTAGGCGCTTGTGGAATCAAAATTCAGCCTGTGAAAATTAATCACGCATTTTTTACAAAACGTTTAAAATGGACATGTTCCGTAAATGTTAAAAATCTGAAATTTTCACAGAATGTAGAGGGAATAAATGCGCGAATTTTAAGTACAATTGCATGCAAATCAGATAAAAATTCTGACTGCTAGAGCCAAAATACAGAACGGCGAACATTGTAAAAATAAGCCTATATACAAAAATTCGTTTTTTAATGATAAAATTAAACCATTTATTATTTTTTGATAAAACTTTCAGGGAATATTCTAAGGCATACGATACACATTCTGTGAAAAATGTGCACATTTTTGATCAAAACTTAGCTCTTGAAAATTAATCACGCATTTTTGCACCAGGTTTTTTTTTCACAAAACGTTAAAAATGAACATGTTTCGAAAATGCTAGGCAGTTGAAACTTTTAATGCATATAGCTGTTTTGAATGCGCAAAGTTTAAGCCCTAATACATGTAATTCTGATAAAAACTGGCTGCTAGAGCCAAAACACTGAACAACGTGAAATTTAAAATTTGAAAAAGTAGGCCTACATGCAATTTACATTTTTTCTAGCATAATGCAGCTATTCGATACTTTAGGATAAAACTTTCCTGGGATACAAGGGGAAATAATACCGACATTCCATTGTATACTAGGAAATTTTCTGATGAAACCCTGGCTTGGGTGGTTAAAAACAGCTTTTTAAAAGTATACAGGTTTTATGAAAATATATAGATTACTTTCATTAGAAGTTATTATTTCTAAAACATGAGATTGCTATAGTTAATAAAGAATGCTAATACGCACATTCAGGTTTATAGTATGTATTTATCCGACACAAACTAACAAAGAATACATTGCATCATATAAAATTGATTACCATGTGTTATAGAAATGTAACCTCTTACTGTTGTTTTTATAGATATGTCGCAGTCTTCAATGTCATCAACAATTAAACGCGAGTGGAACACTGTATAGATGGATGAGGGAATTGATGAGAACGATTTAACCGACACTTATGATTGTCAATTGGCCAATGCTTAAATGGATGCCATTCCTGAAAGTGAATTAAACCCTATTGACGACAGCTTGATTACTGATGCCCAAGCTATTTCTAAGCCAAGGTCTCCAAAACCCAGGCCTTCTGATCACCATGATGTACCACGGAAAGATCTGATATTGAGTGATCACTTTGAGCTGAAACCAGGCTATTTTAAATGGTGCAAAAGTTTCAAACCGAGGCAAAAAGCTACAATGTGGCCTTTAAAGATTTGAATCGATTAAATGCATCAAACTATTATGACAGTGTTGCTGATATCTTCGATGCCGCTGTAGCGAGAACAACAACCGGTGTCAAGCCACACGACATGATACGGTTTCACATGGTGAGTGCTGCATGGAAGTGGGGTATCAACTTTCCTTTCATGCAGCTAAGTGAAATCACAGGCAAGAGGATTCTACGCGAATTTATGAAGGTGGACCAAAGTAACGGTGCTACAGGACTGGAAGCGGATGGCGTATTGCTGAACATTATTCATACCATTATGCCCGAACCGGGATCCGGATGGCAGTACTTAGGCAGCTGCCAAAAATGCATCTTCATCGAACTGGATAGTTGGCTTAAGAAGAAACTGCGCTATTACAACTATCTTAAACACCGACCATTTGTGCTTAGCTCGAGATTTAGTAGTGGCAATGGCACATTATAAGAGCCATCAACGTTGTAAGGCTACAGAGCTCTGTAGACAGGCAGGAGTTGATGCAAATAGACCTTGTGGACTTCTTGAAGTACAGATGTTCCAGGACTTTTTGAGACCGCTGGGATATCGAATCTACGTGTACTGTGCGGAAGCCAACTTTGCTGCAGTGTTTGTGGGGCCTGATAACTGTACCAAACGAATCTCGCTCCTGTTTTTCAACAAACACATTGTAGAACTTACCAGCATGGCGGCAATCTACAACACGTCCAGTTTTTGCTGGACATGTCTCAAAGGTATTGTATTTTTCTGAAGCCTGTCTTTAGAAGTAGGATTACGTGTTAATAATGTACTTATCTTGGTTGTATTTCTGTTTAAGGTGTTAATTATATCGACAGACACAAATGTTCAAAGAAATGCAATGCCTGCGATAATGAGCACTGCCACACACCTTGTGATGGTGTAAAAATAAAATGCAAAATGTGTAATAGATTTTTTAAAGGTCAGGTTTGTTTAGAGTTTCATATAGCAAATGGCACCTGCAAACGCGTACAACGATGTAGAATATGTTCCTTACTAATTTACAACGGTTTAAAGCATGACTGTGGAAAACGACAGCGTGCTGTCTGTAAAGACATGGTGGGCCTCAACCATTTGTGTTACATGCAAAAACCAAAAGTTGTTAATGGTAGGATCGAAAAAGGAATACTTAAAGAAAAAAAGTCTTCCAAAAGACAAAAGCCTAATCCAAAACCAAAGCTAATTATTTATTATTTCGATACTGAGGCAATGCAGGAGTCTGGTGTACACAAAGTAAATCTTGTGATTGTACAGCATGAGAATGGTCTTCCCGAACATCAACACTTATTTAAAAGTGATGCCACATCCAATGCAAGGGATAAATTTTGTGACTGGGTTTTTAAAGAAATTTGCAAACAAGCTAGTGATGAACAATGGATTATTTTCATTGCGCACTATTTAAAGGGATATGATGGGTATTTTTATTCTAGAGTATTTATACCAAAAGAATATGTACAGCACCCAAGTTATTTTTTACAGAAAGTAAGCTGATGACTTTGTCGTTAGACTCGCATAAGATCAAATTTATTGATTCTTTTAACTTTTTGGCCATGCCTCTATCAAAATTCACCCAGACCTTTGAATTGCATGAAATGCGTAAAGGGTTTCTTCCACACCATTTAAACACTGAGTCAAATCAGAATTATCACGGACCGATGCCAGCTGTGGAGTTCTATAAGCCTGATTCCTTTTCTGCTGAAAATCATAAAGCATTTTTAAAGTGGTATTCTGAGCAGGTTGAAGCAGGCTATGTGTTTGACATGCAAACCGAACTTTTGGAGTATTGTACGTCAGACGTTAACATTTTATGCATGAATACATAAAGCAGCGCCACGAAACGTGCAAAAAGCATGACAATGATCCAGGCCTGACGAGAGGGGGGAGAAATACCCCGGGCCCGGGATTTTTAGGGGCCCGGGCCTCTGGAATATGTGTTACAAAAATTTTTGTACTATGAAGTTATCGGACCTCAATTTACATAGGCGCGTAATACAATGTCAGATCGGATCCATCATACTGAGCTAA